>JABTTQ020002793.1:0-198870 GCA_016081115.2 Rehmannia glutinosa
GTTGTGCTTCGTTCGGTTACGTATTGCTTGACCAAGCGACCATTCTATGACTCTAGGCTGATATAGTTGGCCTGATATGGCTTTGACCACTCAGTATTTCGGAAACAAGCGAAATTAACACACATAACATGAGATAAAATAAAAGCATTTCAGAACTCAAAACAACCTGAAAACTACGATACAAGCCCCGAATCAATTGTATAAAACCAATTTGAACATCGACAACTGCTTGATTTAGCTTAATCAATTCGGTGTATCTTACTCGATTCTTCAGTGGTTCTATGTCATGATGCTCGTATTTGCCCGCAGAAATGCTCAAAATATCATCAAATTCTGCAAAATGAGCAAGCGTAACTTATCTTTTCCACAAAGAGAAAATGGCCCATTTAAGCTGAGTTAAAGCATGTTTATCTATCAATTATATCTACAAATATGCCCCCAGAAATATATGCAAACTCACACTAATCGGTAATTAACTAATCCTCTCCTCTCAACTCCACAGAGGAATCACTATGTAACGGTCCGAGTTTCGCGATTATCGATCTCAGAACAGCACTTGATCACACGGTAGCTTCTCTTAGGCTACGAACTGTACGGAGACCCGGTGCGCACTCTTGACTCCGCTTCTCAAGTTAACTTGGATTTGATCACGAAAAGCCTTCAACAAACTTGACAATGGTGGAAACGTGAGCATTTCTACAATCTGACTTGGAAAGTAGACCGGCACAACCCCAACCCAGTTTTTATAACTAGCAGTTTGAAGTTATCTTTTTCATCACTGACTTGTGTTGGATCGCGTTTCTTGAGTTTGAAGCGAGGAATTGTGAATAGCTGTAGAATATTTGCAGTTGATTTAACTTGAATAATACTTGCTCTTGCTTTGAAGTTGGGTGGCTTTTCTCAATGGCCATCGGCCTTTTATAGTGGTCATTTGAAATTTTGCCGTTGAAGAGATTGGTTGATTTCAAATGTCACTTTGTGTTCGTTGGCTTATCTTTTCTTGACCGCAGCCTCGTGATGCCGACCTTCCTCGTATTAACGGGTATTCCAAAGATTTGCAGCGCCTGACACGGGGCGTGCGTTTCCCCATCGCCTTATCCCTTTTCAGACAATTCAGTATTAAACACTTTGGGACTGGCAAATTTGTCATATTACTAAATGAAGTAATATTTTGACTTTAATCACCTGATCTAAACAATTAGTTTCGACTGACCGTTGCCTTTACCCCAGGTGACTCGAGTCCGCCTCCAATCATCGATGCACTCCAACCGTCACTCAACTTGCACTGGGCTTCGAGCTGACTCGACTAACACTTTCTCTCAAGCTGTTCCCCACCGACTCCTCCTTCAATGAGTCCTCGACTTTCTTCATGGCCTTACTCCTACCGACATACACGTAGTCTCACAACACTTCTTGAATCCTTCGACATACTGGGACTTGACCAACTTTCGGGGCCCCATCTATTACAATACAAATTACAAGAAAAATGGGGTGCCAACTTCCAATTTTAAGTTTTACATGGTATCATCAAAATCTAACAAATAAATTTCCTAACATTTTATATATACAAAAACTTATCAGAAAAGCATGTTTTTGGCCACAATTAAAAAATAATACTAATGATGATCGTCATACATTCTTGTACTTTGGTGGGTACGGCATGGGCAGATACTTGATATTCAACAATATCCATATTTGTACCAGATAAAAAAAAAAATATATTCATACCGCACCGCCCCAAATTTCGT
The DNA here is from genome assembly GCA_016081115.2 of Rehmannia glutinosa. Taxonomy (NCBI): domain Eukaryota; kingdom Viridiplantae; phylum Streptophyta; class Magnoliopsida; order Lamiales; family Orobanchaceae; genus Rehmannia; species Rehmannia glutinosa. Next base: position 1,749 of record JABTTQ020002793.1, read on the forward strand.
GATGATTTAGTACGGATATTTTCGTTCTAATGGATCGGGATTTATTCTAGAAAAAGAGAATCAAAAATCAAGATTATTCATACTTTAAAATGCAGTTAAGAAGAAAAAGGATATTACATATTAAATTATTATATTAAATCCTAAATTACGTGTCAATTAGTAAATAATGGGCCTATAATTATTGTGAGTCTTCTCGTCAGACCGTCTAACGGATCTAGATCCGTTAGATGAGTCAATATATCTTCTACCCATTTCGGGACCGTGATCCGCGCAAAAATACGTGAAAAAGCCCATTCCTGATCGAGCCCCACTTTCGCCAGCCTTCTTTTTTCCTCCTCCAACCACAACTGCGCGCAAGACGAGCCCATTTCCCCACTACCGCCGTCCTCTCCGCTTCTTTTCTTACGACCGCTTTGGCCGGGTTGTTTGACATTCCTCCGCTGTTTGTCTCCTCCACCGACGCAAGAAACTGGTGGGTGGTTATCAGATTTTCCAATCGAAAGGATTTTCGATTGAATCGACGAAAATGGTGGAGAAGAACGAGATTTGCTAAATGTCCATGAATTAGACGAGAGAAGAACTTAGATTTGTTGAACGAGATTTTCTTTTTTTCAAACGCTTAATCAATGGACAACATCAATATGAAAGGAAAAAATGACGATGGTTGGTGATGACTGGTGATGATGCTCGCTTTTTTCTTCGTGATATGAAGAATAAAAATTGCACTAAATGACATGCTCTTGCAAAGATCAACTATACTTTTATCGAGAAATACTAATACATTTCATAAGAAAAACTAATACGTTGGGTAAGTGAGCATTACTAAAATACTTTCAGGAAATTATTAAAACTTTTTCGAGAAAAAGTAGTAATACTTTCCGATGGACAAGTAATACATTTCGTGAGATATTCATGAGAAATACTAAAACTCTTTCAGAACTACTAATACATTTTAGAAGAATCGCTAATACTTTTTGAAGCGACGATTACTACTTTTCAAAATGACTATCGACACATTTCCCTTTAGAGAAAAATTTAATTATATTCATGGGAATCAAGTAATACATTTTTAAGAACTAATACTTTTTTAGAAGCGACAAACAATACTTTTCGTAGCGACGTTAATACATTTGGGGAGAAAAATTTAATTATATCAGGAACTACTAATACTTTTTCGAGGAACTACTAATACTTTTTTTTAGGATCCGTAATGTATTTTGGGAGTATATTCATGAGAAATATCAAAAACTCTTCTGGGTGGAACTACTAATACATTTCATAAAGAATCGCTAATATTTTTTAAGAATGGCTAATACTTTTCGTGTAATGATCGTTAATACATTTTATAATTAAAAGAGACAAATTTGTAGAAAAGTATTACATCATATGCGCTTCTAAATTAGATGTATTAAAATTAAAAACATGGCTGACTTTATAACTTCTCGTAGTAATTGCTTTATAATTAAAAGGGACAATTTCGTGGTAAAGATGTTTTTGACTAATATTTTTCAGCTGTAACAACTAATACAATTGAGAGTAACAAGTAATACAAAATACAAAAACTACCAATATAAAACAGTACTAACAACTTAACACCACATAAAAAATACCCGCTAAATTGGAGCGCCATTTAACAAATAATAAAACTTCCACTAAAATTACAAAAAATGCCATCACATGAATTACCAAAATGACTGTGGCTGGTCGACTGTTAATCCGCCGTGATTCAAGTAGACTATTCACCAGAGTTTTTGTCTAATTATTAATCTATAAATATTTTAATCTATTATTAATTACCAATTTTTTTAAATAAATAAAATCATTATAAGATATATTTAAGTTTTATAAAATACAAATTTCATTTTTAACCATGTAAATTAATTAATACCTTCTTATTTAATTATCATTTTTACACGGGTCTCTAAAATTATTAATCTATAATACTCAATCTATTTTAATTGTTTCTGTATTTTTTTGGGAATTGTTTTCTGCTTTTTTAAATAGTTACGATTATTGTAATATTATGTTTTATTTTTTATAAATTATAAAAATTCATCCAACGTATGTAATTCAATATGAAGAAAAATAATATAGGAATAATATAAATATTTAAAAAAACTCTCTTTAAAATCCATTTTAATTTGCCTTCGCACGTATATCTAAAAATATCCAGAACTGCATTATAAATTTTTTCTAGATGGTTCTTTTCAGGATAAAGTAAAAATCAATGGGATTTTTGTTCGGGACTTATTCGGTTCGGATTTTGGTCCAAATTTTGAGATCTCCAAGTCATGTGCCCACACTCTACTTTTTTCGAATCCTTGAAAGTAGCGAGTGAAATTTATAAACAAGTAACTACATACACATTCTACTCGCTTAAATAACAATAATAATGATAATAATAATTATAATATTTTCAAACAGACAAAAACTCAACAAATGGTCTAACGAGCCAAAATTCAAGAGACGGATCCCAAAACCGACCTGGTGACGTTTATTATTTATTAGTAGGACGGATTAGCCTCCTCGCAAAGTATTAGCAAATTCCTTCCGAAAATATTAGCACGTAGTTCACTTGAAAATATTAGTTTTTGTAATATTTGACAAAGTTGATATAATATCATGAGAGTTTTGGAAAGTGTTAGTTTTCATCCTAAAAGATTAGTAGTCCCTCTAAAAAGTCCCGTAAAAAGTATTTGTACGTAGTTCCCATGAAAATTAGTTTTCCCTAGAAAGGTTTTCAATAATTCCCTTAAAAGTATTAGTTTTTCTAATAAATGTGCTAAGAAATTCATCGAAAAAATATTAACATCCTATAAAAAGTGTTAATATTCTGCTTTGTCAACGGATCGCTTGTCCGTTTTGGGTAGATCCATTAGTGGACCAGTTAACGAGGAGACCTGTCTCTTTTTAAATATCAACTTCTGATTTTACTTAACTTATTTTATCTAGAATTCAAAAATGGATTATTGTGGTGCTTTTGTAATTTGTTTCACTAAAATTGCTTCTAATATTTCGACAAGTACATAAAAAATTGTTTTGATATTTTTACCTCAAAAATATTCTCAACAATTTCTAAAGTTAATCACTTCTTGAAAATGAAATATTTTCCAAACACTCTCTAATTTCATCCCAAAAAGTTTCTCAAGCTTTTGAGGTTGAAGAATTTCATATCGAAAATACAAATTCATTTGGTTATTTAAAACAGTTTGAAGTTGTCAAAATACGGCTAATTTAACTGAACATGTCACATGCCAGACAAGCTTACATACGTGGTGTATTTGGGAGGGCTATTAAAAAAACCAAGTGTATGCACTAACTCGGATCCAGCATTTACATACCAGAGATTTTTGTATCCTTTTTACTATGCGCTCCTTTTCCACCCCATTCCGGCTAGTTTAATAGATCATTGCAAACACCTTTTTTTTTAATTTTAAATGGAAATATATTTATCTTTTATTTTTTGATCCATTTTTATGCATACTATATCAAATTAATTGTCTTGCAAACACCTATATTGCATAAATAAAATAAAAAAATATAATTACTCAAAAAAAAATGAAATTGGTCATAGGACTAAATATCTGAAAATACTCATTAAATAACCAATTTCAAAAAGTAAAAAAGTGAGGACCAAATCTCTATTGGTGCACTTGGAAGGGGGATTTGGGATGAGGGGTTTGAAAATCTTAGCTAAATCTACATGTTTGGCTTATAAGTCCAACTTAATGGTTTAAGTTTTAATTAGTTCATTTTCAAAGGATTTGAAATCCTTAAAACCTAATCATTTGAAATTCATTCATTTTTTATGCACAAATACAATTGTTGATAAGATACACACACACAAACACATACAATCCATTCCTTGTTATTAAAATTTTATGATTGATTTGAAATTTCTAGCACAAATTTACATCTTCTAAAATGTTGTTTGAATTTGAAATCCTTCAATCCAAATTCCCTATGTGTTTGGCAACACCCCAAAAGTGTAACTTTCGAGTGTTTGCAATTATGTGTTAAATTAGCCAAATAACTCAACATTGAGCATCGATCCGAGTCAAAAATAAATGTCATTCATTTTTTTATGCACAAATACAATTGTTTGCATACACACACACAAACACATACAATCCATTCCTTTGTTATTAAAATTTTTATGATGGATTTGAAATTTCTACACAAATTTACATCTTCTAAATTCAATTTGAAATCCTTCAATCCAATTGCCATGTGTTTCGGTAAACACCCCCAAAAGTGTAACACAGTGCTTGCAATTACGTGTTAAATTAGCCAAATAACTCAACATTGAATCCGAGTCAAAAAAAATACATGGAGTTCCGAGAAACGTCCGAGTTTTGTTATGAAGTGTTGAAGAGTGAGGATGTTGCTTTTTTTGATGAGTGAGGTGGAAATTATTGAAAAAGACAAAAAATGGCAAAGGAATTTTCGATAAACTCGACCGATTCTACCACAAATTTTGTTCATGCCGACCAACCCGCCAATCACCATAAATATATTCTTTGAGGCTTGGGGAACCTAATCAGAGTTCAAGAGTCACGCGTTTTTATTCGCAAAGGTCCCCGAATGTTTTTTTTTTTTTTATTTTTATTTTTAATTTTACTTTTATTTCTTTGTCTTTCTCAGTTTTTGTTGATTGTTAGTATCGTTTGCTTTTTGAGGCGCATGATTATCAGTTTCACTACATTGGAAGCTCGCAATAGAAATGTGGATATGAGTTAATGTGCAGATGAAGTGCTGTTGAAAATCTTATCTTCTAATGATTTTTGGAGTTTTAGTGGTGTTTGATGGAATGATGATGCGAGATTAATGTTAAAATACTCAATAGACCATAACAAAATTAGTTATCATACATTTAAAATTACAAATAATTAGCCTTCGATTATGTTCACACTTCACACTATAACAAAAATAATCAATTACAAATAAATGTCAAAAGTTTAAAGCTCATGAAATATGATACGAATGTTTTATTTTGTAATATTACTAGTGTTACACCCGTGCAACGCATGGTAAATGTTGTATTGGACTTTTGCAATTGCATTGTGTTGAACAATATAGAGTTTGTTGTGTCTAACCATTGGGTGGATGTTAAAATATTAATATTAATAAACTATAAAAATGTAAAATAGATTTCAAACAAATTATTGAAACTAAAGCACTATATTAAAAAACTTCAAATTTTGAAAGACTTCTTTTATACACCACATTTTTACACCTCCGCCAATTTTCTCGGATTTTTTACGTTGTTGTTTCCAGGTTGTTACGAACATATTTCAAACATGTTTCATCTAGTGAAATTTCAGTGAAAAAGTAATTTTTGCCCCCATTAAATAATCAGTTTATATCAAATATTATAAACAATCAAGAAATATACAAATAAAATAACACATATTTAAACAAAACACATTGAAAATAATATAGAAACAACACATGTATAAAAAAACACAATTTAAATTTTGATCAAATGCATTAAAAACATAAAAAACACATCAAAACAACAAACACACAACAGAACAACATTAAAAATGTATAGAAACAATCCTGAAATAATATAAAAAACAACATAGAAATAAAAAGAACTTAAAAATAAGTTAAAAAACAATACATTGAAACGTTGAATGCAACATGAAAACAATAAAGAAACATCATAACAACATTAAAAAAAAAAGATAGAAACAACCTTAAAAACAACATAAGTAAAAAAATCGCATTAAAACATTGAAAACTACATGGAAAAATCAAAAACATCATAACAACATTAAAAACGCTATAGAAAACAACACATGAACAAAAAAGGTAAAAAAATTAAAAGTTGTATTGAAACATTGAAACAACAATGGAACAACATAGAAACAACCAAGAAACAAAAATAAACAACATTTAAACACATAAATAACATATAAAACAATACATGAACAAAAAAAAATATACAAGAGCGTAAAAAAAAGTCAAAAAGGAGAGTAAATAAGGGAATGAAGCATAAACAATGGGATTTTCCCAAAAAGGAAGCAGCATGTCTCTTGTGAGACGGCATGAGACCGTGAGACGGTGATATTTTTTATGTAAAAAATGATACTTTTAGCATCAAAAGTCATACTTCTCAAAATAAACTGAAATTAGTGTATTTAGACAAGTATCACTTTTACACTAAAAGTATCACCGTTCACGATCTCACGGACTTTACCGTCTCACATAAATTTTTGCGAAAATGAGAGTATGTGGCAGAATTTCCACAAAAAAAATGTGAAATCTCACCATCTAAATTTCAGGCTATGTTTGAGTTTCATGATTGTAGTGGAATAATAATTTATCTTTACAGGGTCTAATGTTTGAGATTAAGGAATTCGACCCATGATTATTTCCTATCTAAAAAAGTAACCCAATAATTATGGACTAGAGTCTAGAGATCTAAGAGCATCAATATTGGGGATATAACCTCCAATATCCAAACTTGTATCCCCACCGATGGAAGGAGATACTGCAGAGGAGAAAGACCCAAATACAAAATAGTATCTAAATATTGGCATTAACTTAAAAAAAGAAAGTTTGGTCTCTTATGACACAACCGTGAGACGGAGCTCCATGACTCTCCCCCAGCCCAACTAAAAAGATGTTGACTCCTCCCCCAATAACACAACTCACACAACTCCTCCCCCCTCGATCGCTACTCCCAATAACACGAAAAACACGCGGTGATACACGAAGTCGCTCAAACAAGCTCCTCCCATCTCCAATTTGAACCACGAAGGCACACCATCTCCTAAGACTGAAAAATGCAAAATAGCGATGCTCATGACGATGAAGGTAATATAATCTATTCATACAACAATACTATTTCGCGATTTTGAATGTTAAACACAATCTTGCTGCATTTTAAAATGTAATTTTTTGTGTTTTGTAGATGAAGTTTTTGTTTTAGATACTAGTGGTGTACCAAATGTTGATAAATCAAACGAAGGTAATGTGGTGCATATTTCATAATATATTTTAAAGGTATTAATTTTACATTGAAAAGTATTACTTTTCCAACACAAAGTATTACTTTCTCTTAAAAAAGTATTAAGTTTTCTGTGAAAAGTATCAATTCCAAAACATATAGTTTTACATTCTCTTATGTGTATCTCTTTGGTTTTTATAGATGAACTTCTTATTTTACCTACCAGTACTGCACCACAAACTGATAAATCAAAGGAAGGTAATATGTAGCATATTTGAAACTTAAGTTTTAAAAGTATTATTTTTTGTGAAAAACGATTGCTTTTTTGTATGAAAAGTATCATATTTCGACATAATGTATCACATTTCGTGGAGCAATTGTTATTGATTCTAGTGATGAACCGATGAAACTACTAATTTTAAAGATGCAAGTGACATATTTCCCACTGAAGATGAAGGTAATGGTTACTTATTGTTTGTTATTTTGAATATTAAGTACAAAAATGATTTTATAAAAAATTATGCAGAAAACAATAGTGGTGGATTTGATGTGAGTGGTTCTCTTCTCCATTTAACATGACGAATAATCAAAGAAATGCATAAATTGTATTGTGATCATGCTCGTGTTGTTGGGTTCAGCATTGTACGAAAATCAAATACTAGAAAATCTACGGTGTATTGATTTACAAGATAAAAGTATCACTTTGTGCATAATAAGTATCACTTTTAACCGTAAAAGTAAAATCTTCCGCAATTTTTTTTTATTATTCAAGAAGAGTATTTCTTTGCACATAACAAGTACCACTTTTATCAATAGAAGTATTATGTTTCGCACAAAGTATCGATTACATGTGTTTTGTTTGCATTTCATATCAAGTGGGTGTTGTCATTGAGAAATATTTTGTATGTTTCGCTTTCCTGGATTTAAGGACACCGCTAGCACAACAAAAAAGAAGACTAATGTTACACGACGGATGCAAAGCTTCCTTGCATGTAAAATTAAATGGGGACGGACTTTATGAAGTTCTACAACATGTGATGAGACCACAATCATCCACTAACTAGAAAGGAATGGAGTCATCTACATCGCTCGTAAAGAGTCATTACGAGTGAAAAAGGCAAAGCTAGTGAAGATATGATAACTTGCGGGAAGAGAGTTACTCGGTCTTACTGGATATATGGTTCATGATGGGGAGGAGAATAATCCATTGGCCATACTTTGAAAGATCGTCAATTTTGTTAATCATTTGAAAATGGAAGCAATAGAAGGTGACGATGCACAAACTTTGATTGACATATTATATCGACAAGATACGAAGAACAAGACTTCTTTTTTAGAGTGAAGTTGGATGATATGGGAAGATTAAGTAATGTATTTTGGATGGATTCCATGATGAAGGAAGACTACAAGATATACGGTGACGTTATGGTATTTGACACAACATATCGCATTTAATAAGTACAACTTGATTTGTGCTCCTTTTGTTGGGGTCAACAATCATTGGAAAAATGTGATGTTCGGTTGTGCTTTCTTATCCGATGAATAGGCTGACTCATTTGAATGGTTGTTCCAAGTTTTTATGAAATCAATGGGTGGGAAATATCCTATAACTTTGTTCACTGATCAAGACCAAGCAATTAGCAATGCTATTGAAAAGGTGTGATATACAGACATCAGAAAATATATAATTTTAGTAACAAATATGATACTTTACTTCATAAAACACATACTTTACCTCAGAAAACAGAGGGTTTGTTTTTAAATTCTAATTTTTTTCCCTTTACTTTTATGTAGGTTTTCCCTCAAACAAGGCATAGACTATGCTTGTGGCACCTTCACCAAAATGCTATAAGTCGATTTGGATGGCTGAAAAACAACAATTCTTTCAAGGAAATATTCAACAAATGTTTGAATGGTTGCATTGATGAAAATGACTTTGAAAGTTGTTGGAAATCTATGATATTGCAGTACGAGTTGCAAGATGACTCTTGGTTTAAACGTATGTATGATTTGAAGCAGAAATGGTGTACCGCACTAAGCAAAGATTTCTTTTCTGCGGGAATATTATCTTCACAAAGGAGTGAGAGTACGAACAATGCAATAGGATTCAATGCCAAGAAAACGACGACTTTAACTGAATTCTATGACATTTTCCAAGGGGCAATAAAGCGTTGGAGAAACACTGAGAAAGAAAATGAATTCCAATGCTCAAGATCATTTCCAAAATTTGTGTTACCATTGACCGGATTGTTGAAGCATGCTGGAGAGGTATATACACTAACAATTTTTAAGGATTTTGAGGCTGAGTTTATTAAAAGTATATTTACCAGTCGCAAAGACTGTTGAGGTTGAACATAACTTAATGGTTTATGACATTTCATCAAATGATGATAATTGTTGTCATCATGTGGTGTATGATTGTTTACATACTCTGATTAATTGTTCTTGTAAAAAGTACGAAGAGTGTGGTTTACTTTGTTCTCACAGCTTAAGAGTGCTACATATGTATTCTATATCCAAAATTTCGGTCTGTTACATCGCCAAAAGATGGACAAAGTTTGCAAAAACTGAATTATGGGAAAAGTTTGGTTCGAGGATTGAAAGTTAAAGATCACACAAATATTATAATCTTGTTTTAATGATTGCGCCATTTTTCCTTGGAGACATGAAATGACACACAAATATTATAATCTTGTTTTGAAACTCCTAATCCTAGATTGTTCTAGTAATCGATTGAATACTTTTGTATCAAACTGATACTATTGTTTTGTAGTTTGTTTGAATTAATACTTTGACCATATTTATTTGATGCTTTGTTAGTAAGAAAGGTAATACTTTATGCACAAAAATTGATACTTTGTTGATGAAAAGTGATACTTGGTTGGTGAAAAGTAATACTTTATGCATATATAACAGTGAAAATTTAAAGATATACTTTTCTGATAAAAGTTGATACTTTGTTGGTAAAAGGTGATACTTTGTTAATCGATACTTTATTCATAAAAAGTGATACTTTGGATATTATATTTTTTGTTGTGCAAGGAAAAAATATGAGTCAATGAATCATACATTTGGTTTATTTGTAATGAGCTTAAAGTAATCAAACATATCAGTTGTGCGATGCAAGCATTGGAGTATTGGAAACATATCGATAGTTGCAACGATGAAATTACACTTAGTAAAGCAAGAAAGATACAATTTTAATTGTGACAAAATATAACCATTCGAGTTATACTTTGTTGCCAAATATTGATACTTTTATGCACATAAAATAATACTTTTAAATCAAAAAGTGATACTTTTCAATACATATAACAGAAAACTCAAAAACATCCAAGAAAACAGCAAACTGACTTAAAAATACTAATAACAAACCCAATTACCCTATCAATCATTATTACTAATAACATCCAAGACCAAACAAACTAACTTAAAACATCAACACTAATAACATCTAAAAAGTATCATCAGTTCTACATTGTAAATCAAAACATTCTTTTGTTCTTTTTCTCCTTCACGGCTCAACAAAGAAACATCTTTCTCCATTTGTACCTCATCTCATTTAAACGCGGCAAAGACAATCCTTGAACAATACGACGCCTTCAACATACGTCGTTCTTGTGGCTACAATCACAAAGGAAAAAAATTAGTATAGAAAGGATTTTTATGACATTAAAACTTCAAAACGAACAAAAAAATTCTTACTGTGACACAAATTAAGCTCTGTAAACACTCCCCTGGAGTTTTCCATGTGATGCATTAGAAAAACACCACAATAGATGTTTTTCAAATTGCTCGCCATGGAAAAGGGACATTTTCAAACACATATCCCTCAACTTCTTCACCTTTGGGGTGTTTCTCCTCAGGGGGAAAATTGACATTTCTCTTTGCTAAAAAACGGTATATTAAATTTAAAACACTACTTACATTTTCAAAAATATAACAAAATGATGCAATGAGATATAGTTATTTACCACCAATTTTGCCGTGATCCACATAATCGCCACCACATCTTCGTGGTGCACCATATTGTCAAGATAATGCACCTTTCGATCCAAAATTAATGACAAGGCGTAAGTAGTGATGCACATATAACAAACTGGTACAAAAATCTACACATAACAAATAGATATTTAACACTTCATATTAAAATGTAAATACAAAAAGGCAAACAAAAATCAATCTTACCAAATCCACATTTCTCAAATCCTTGTAATTCTCGAGACAATATCATGTTATTCCAAGAATCCGACATTTTTGAATTATCCTGGTCTCCAACTTTATTAAACAAGTTCAAGATACAAATCGTTGTAAAAAAATAAATTGATTAAAAGAATAAAATGGTTTTTTAGCTTCAATGTCGTGCTATTATAGATAAAAGTAGTACTTATAGAGTGTTGGACATTGAAATAGAAACAATTTGAGGCTCTGGGGTCTTTGTTAAGCAATACAGCCCATATGTCTATGATGCTAACATGGATCAACTTCGATGGGTTCATTGTGGAAATCCATCAAAGGCAATATAGTGAGCCCCATCATGAGCAAAGACATTTGACCTACAGTTTGAAAACAAAATACCAAGCTGGTCAGAAATTCATAGTGATACTTTGGTGGGAAAAATTGATACTTTATGCACATAGAGTTATACTTCTAAATTCAAAAGTGATACTCAAATCAAAATACTTTCAAAGATACATACTCCATCATTCGTTTGTGCGTGAAAAGCAATAATCCACGATGTCTTTCTCCTTCCCCGCTCATATGCTCAAGAACATCTTTGTTTTTCTTCATGAATTGGCAATGGAAAATTGCTCCCTCTGCAACAGGCCAGGGCTCAACTTTTTCATCTGCCTCCCCAGACACTCTTTCATCACTCTCTCCAGAAGCTCCTTCGTCTTGAGAAAACAATTCTCTGTGAATTTCATCACCATATTTTTCAATGTCACCTCGGGGGCATCTTCGAGTGAGTCGGCTCAAAGTAGCATCTCATCTACCAGGTTTTTCATTCTTTCAAAGTTCTCCACGACTTTGTCAATGTATTCATGAAGTCTCACATCCGAAAAAGAACTTCGGCTCACGATCCATCGGAGATCGTGTGAAGAACTTGCGCTTTTTTTTCTCTTGCTTACCTTCTTCTTCGGTTGTTAAACATCTCCATGTGATATCCTGGTCGAACATTGAAGTTCCTCCGAAATAAAGGTGAATGCTTCATGGACATTCTACAATTATAAAAATAAAATAGTAAGTGAAAAAGTTGTACTTTTAAGGTTAAAAGTGATACTTTTAGGGGTGGAAGTGATACTACAATACTTGGCAGAAATATCACCCAAAAGCATACTCATATATGGTATACTTATATTAATAAAACTGATACTTTTACTCATAAAAATCATACTACTACAGTTAAAAGTAATACTCCATAATTGACAATCACTAAAGAATATAAAATCATACATGTAATACTTTTATCCCTAAAAGTGATACTTTATAAGCCAAAAATAATACTTTATGGGTAACATTGATACTCTATACTTGAGAAATATCACCAAAAAGCATACTCATATATAGTATACTTATATTAATAAAACTGATACTTTTAGTAATAAAAAACATACTATTACAGTTAAAAGTGATACTCCATAATTGACAAAATCACTAAAGCATATACAACTTACATCTCTGGCCATCCTGTGCACCTCGTCATCCAAAAGCTCATCGCCTCTCGGTAGCTTCAGATTTATAAAATCTGACGGATTCTCCATACCATCATCGGGCTGCTCCTTCTCGGTTCCTTCATTCTTTTTTTCATCCGACTCTTTCTCAATCTCTTCTTCATCATCCTCATTTGATTCATCAGTCTCTTTGTCGGGCTCTTTCTCACCACGCTTTTTCTCAGCGTCTACTGTCCGTCGTGAGCTAACAGGGTATGTGTCAGTGACCCACTCACCCTGCCCCAGCCTACCCACCAAAATTTCTTCCTTTATCCTTTTTTTCAACTTTTTGGCATCCCAATGAGAAATCAAGGGTAGGCTGCTCGGTTCAGCGTTGCCTTGCCATTTCATTCTATGAAAGTATAGAATAAGCAACACAATAACACAAACCATCGACATATTTTGCGCTTGAGTCTCATTGTACTTATTCACCCCAACACACAACTTTTTTAAAATGTACAAACACCAGTCGTACTCTCCTATCCTGTTCACGTCAGCCAAATATTTTATACAGTTCAAATCAACCTTCCTATTGCTCCTAAATGTTAAAAATACAGACAAACAGTAAATAACAAAAACTCTCTTGAAATCATCACCGCCATCCGAAACGTACTAAAAACAGTCCTTAAACTAGGCATTAAACGCCAGAATCAATGTCCTAGTCCTCCTTCAACTCGTCCATAAAAACAACTAACTCGCCCGCTTAAGATCTTCAACACGACCATTACCCCAGGTACTAAAAAAACCTCCCGAATATCGTTAGTTGATAAAGAAAAAGCAAAATTGTCGAATCTCAACATTCGATCGGGTACCATTAAAACTTTTTACCAGTCTTCTAACCATATCCATGGGGAATGATGACCCAATTGAAAACGTCAAAGAAACCCCAAAGCCTATATTTACTACATCTTCCCTTTGTCTATCAATTAAACTACTTATAACCTCAAACAACTCCTAAGGTTTACATTGAGAAATGAAATCCCTGAAATTAAATAAGATATTTTTCATAAAACAACTAATAATTAACAAACCAAATCATTGTTCACATAGAAAACAACTAATAATTAACAAAAAATACATTTATACCTAGCTTTCTTCTTCTTCTTCCCACCTTCACTCTCCGCCACAATTTTTTTTTTGTCGCCGCAAAAAAACAAAAAAACAATGTACAACTAATAATTAACAAAATCAAATCATTGTTCACATAGAAAACAACTAATAATTAACAAAAAATACATTTATAATTGTAAGTCCAAGCGGCTACGATAATCTAGAGGGGGGTGAATAGATTATCTCCATCTTTTCGATTTTACCCTCTTTTTCAAACCGAAAGCTCAAAGACAATAATTAAGGTGCAGAATGTAAACAACACACGTCGATTTATAGAGATTCAACCCACCTAGGGCCTAATCCTCTACCACCCCAAAGATATCCTAATGGATTTCAAAAAAAAAAAAGATTTTATTAATTACCAAAATTAATACAACACCTTACAACAACACCTTGAAGAGCACCACACTCTTCTTCAACACCACCTTTGAGATTACCACAATCTCTCTTGAAGATTACCACAATCTCCAACGGCACCTTGTGAAGATTACCACAATCTTCAACCTTGAAGAATACCAAATTCTTCAACACCTCAAGAAGAAGATTACCACAATCTTCTTACACCTAACACCTAGATCACCCAAGTGTGTTCTTACCACAAGAACACTCACAAGGATATCTTGTGTTGAATGATAACCCAAAAATTCAAGATTACAACTCGATAATGAATTATACAATTGAGTGCAAGTGTAATCAAGAATAGCCTAGACCTCAAGAATGTGAAAGTGATAAGCTAGGCAAATTACAACAAGAATAATAATAATGAAAGACCAAGTGTTTGCTTGAGAATATCTTGTTGTGTTGTGTTGTTCTCTCTTGTTGTTTTGGTTGCTCCAAAACTTCCTCTATTTATAGGAGATGATTGATCAATCATAGGCTCCTCTTGGGGATTGAAAATCTACAGAAAAATACAATTAAAATCAAGAATATAGTTGTTAGAAATCAATCTCATATTTTAAGGAAAGTTTGTCTGTTGTCAAACGGTCATAATTTTTCTTTGTCAAAAGATAAAGCGACCGGTCGCATAAATGAGTAAATAGACGTTTGAAAAATACACAAAGAAAATAACACAAGGCGGCCGGTCGGGGGACTTCGACAGTCGACTAGACTCGATTGGTCCCTCAATGATTTTTCAAAGAGCAATGTTTTGTTTCAATTTTTGCTCCTGTGTACGGCCGACGGGTCAATGGCCGACGCCGCCGACGCCTGGTCGACCGGCCGACCAACAATTTCCTTCCGTCTCATTTTTTGTTCCAAAATTCATCTTCGTCTGAGTTGCCCTCTACGTCGACCGGTTGACCTCGAGAGTAAATGTTGTCCAATTTTTGTTAAAATAAAACTCAATAAATACTCGAAAATTTAGTAAAAACATTTTAAACCAATCGGGAGTATTTAGACAACATTTAGGAACCTTGTTTTGAAGTAAAAACTTATAAACATAAAATCATTAAAAGTGTTGTCCAATAAAACTTGAAGAAATATTAGGAAAATATTAAAACCATTTTAAATCATTTAGGAGTATTTGGACAACAATTAAAAACATTTTTTTGGTGTAAAAATAAAATCATCAAAATTAAGATAAAAACATGTATCAAACAATACCTAGCTATCTTCTTCTTCTTCCCACCCTTCACCTCGTCCGCCGCAATCTTTTTCTCGTTTGCCGCAAAACAAACAAAAAACAATGTACAACTAATAATTAACAAACCAAATCATTGTTCATATAGAAAACAACTAATAATTAACAAAAAAATACATTTATACCTAGCTTTCTTCGTCTTCTTCCCACCTTCAGCTTCGTCCGCCACCCGCCACAATTTTTTTGTCTTCGCCGCAAAACAAACAAAAACCACGTTAACGTAAAAACACGACAAAAAAAGATTATTACTAACAATACTATATATTACCTTTCTTGATCGTATCTTTCTTTACTTTCCCGAAATCTTCATCTTATTTACAACCTTCTCGCTCCTCCTCATCAATTTCTTCTTTCTTTGGTGTTACATCCTTGTCTACTTTCCTTTTTCCGCTCTTTTTTATCAACGAGACCTCCGAGCTTTAGCTTTGAAATACCCTTTTTTCTTTGTACATTCTGTTTTTTATCTCCTCACCCGTAACATGAACTATTGTCGACTCATCACCATTGTAATTACCTACAAAAACATGTGGAGCAATATCATCATTACATAAAACATTGTTTTGTGTAAAAATAAAATCATCAAAATTAAGATAAAAACATGTATCAAATAATCTCTCCCTTTTTGATGATTACAAACCAAAACAATTTTTAGAAATATTAGAGGACAATTTTAAAAACAATTTTCGGTAAAAACATCTAACCGTTTAGAAGCAACCAAAATTTCAGAATACGTAAGCAACCAAGTAAGGGAGTAAATATATTCAATAATAAGCACAAGCTCCCCCTATCAACAAGCACATCAAGAATAATGTAAAAGCAATTAATCATAAGCTAAAAATCTTAGCTTTTACATATTGTTTAAGAGCTTATAAGCCCCCCTGTCAACAAAACATCATTAGACAAGTAAATCATCATTAGTCAAGTATATAAGTCCATCAAGCAACAATTGGACTAAAAATAATTCACAACTTATGGCTTTTAAGAGCCATAGCTTATAGCTTTTATAACAAGCTTTTATTAGCTTTTATGAGCTAATAAGCTTATAACCTGCTTTCTCCCTTTGGAATCATCAAAAGGAATGTTAGCACGATAAAAACATCATATAATCATATCAAAGTGCGCAACTAAACCGATGTATCGAGCTATTTGAACATTGAAGCTTATAGACCAAATAGGAGGAAAAAGTCGATCATACAACTTGTAGAAGCTTATGAAAACTCATTTGATTTGCAAAACATGATCTCTATAAATATATGAGACTTTTTAAATCGAGAGAATCATGTAGGTGATGAATTTTTCATTGAAACATTTTATCGAACACTTGGCGGGCGTCAAAAATTGAAGAAGAGCCCTTGTAAATGCAATCAAGCCAAGTTTTTCATCACCAAATCAGTTTAAATACAATACAATATATCATAAATAACAATCTCATCACAAACATATACAAATTTCATCAAGAAAATACATATAGGCCAAGTTCTCAAGGGTTCAACCCAATTGAGATAAAGAAGTAGAATTCTTACCATTCGATCAGTAAAGATGAGCGATGATGATGATAAACATGCTATATAAGGTCCAAGATATGAATTGAATGCATGAAAACAAATTTTGAGTGAAATTTGTGTGAATTTGGCAAAGGGGACGAAAAATGAGAGGAAAAACCTTAAACTGCCAAAATACAAGAACAGAGACGGTTTTAACCAATTTTCTGTAGTGGGCGACCGGTCAGGGCATAGGGCGACCGGTCGAGCTAGTGGGCGACCGGTCGGCCCCTGCCCTGGCAGCCCACTGGTTCTGTTCTATTTTTGAAATTCCGAAATTTGATCCAAAAATCCAATTTTTCGCCCCTAAGTTTTGAAAAAGTGCAAAATGAAAACGTATACCTCATTCAATATACATTATGTCATAATCAAGCTCGAAATGAGGTAAAATACTCGGCGGTGAGCAATTAAAAAGTCCGCGAGTTATCCTTGAGATAGAATTAAACACATCTCAAGTTTTTGTTAAATCATGCAATCCCTTAAAAAATATTGAATCTTAATATGTTTAGTTCGATTATGACGAACCATATTTTGAAAAATAAAATTTACACCGGACTTGTTATCCCAAAAAATAATAACGTTTTAAAATTTTGGATGAACAAGTCATAGAAGAAGTGCCTTACAAGTATTTGAGAATTTCTTTTAATGGCACTTTAAAGAGATTCGTTGGGATTGTTTTAAGTCGAGCATATAGACATAAGGCATATAGAATGTCGAGTCTAAGGAGTAATAAACGAATAAACATACCTCGAATTCGTTTGTCAATCAACATGTCTACCTCAACCTTTGTCAATTTTCACATTTGTGGCCATATAGGTTGAAATGGTTCTTTCTTCTTCAATGCCTCACTTCTTCTTTTGAGTGTGGAATATAATCACCTTCTTGGCATTGTTGAACTTGAATTCCAATGATCAAATTTGAGCTTCCCTCATCATGATCATCTTAGGTTCACCTTGCATTGACTTGGAAAAATATCTTGCACAAATATTTATTAGTAGCACCAAAAATATTATCAACATAAATTTGCACAAGTAAACAACCTTGCCCTTTTTCAAAACAAGAAGTGTAGTATCAACTTTACCTTTTGTAAAATTATTTTGCAAAAATAGCTAAGTCTATCAAACCATATACGGGGTACTTGTATCAACCGTACAAGGCCTTTTTATAAAAATCATTTGGCCTAAAAATTTTAAACTCCGATAGACTTCTATTTGAATAAAACAATTTAGAAAATTGGATTTAACATCCATTTGGTAAAGCTTGAAATTTTCTCAAAACAAGAATGGGCAAGTAAAGTGCAAATAACTTCTAAATATGCTATGAGTGCAAATATTACATCAAAATCATTACCTTCTTCTTGACAATATCATTGAGCTACTAACATTGTCTTGTTCATCAAACTTGTTGCAAAATATCACAAATTTTCGCAAAATCTTAACAAGATATTTTGCACACGAGCATAGTAATATCGAATAATAGATGCATTATTTTAAGCACCACATACTATGCATCATCAAGAGTCTAATAAATCATTCAAGTTCAAATAAGCTTAAAAAAGCTACATAAGGTCTCTTTTGAAATTTGACAATAAGAGAGCACATAGTTGAGACCTCATTTACAAGAATCATATGAACAAGAGGTTTGACATAAGTATCCAAGAATAGTGGCATTTATATGTGCAATAAAATGCATAACTTAGTAGATCAATTTGTTTTATCAAAATAAAATATAATCCTTTACAAATCTTGGATAAAACAAGCTATGTCGAATAATGTCTTTTCAAAAATCAAAACATCCTCTTAATGGCACTTGTATAAGCACATAGGCATATGGCACAACATGTATCGAGTCTATGAGATGAATAACAATAATGAGCGTATCTCGATAGTTCATGTTTCTCGAGTAGATAACCATATGTAGAGAGATATGTAAATCCTACACAATTCTTAAACCAAATTTTGCACAAATACAATAATACATGTGTAGGCTAAGCAATAAGAGATATCTTAAGCATGCTTGTGCTATATAACTACATAGGAGATAATAAACCACATAAGTCTAATTAAATGCACAAGAGTTTTAGAAACATCATGCAAGGTCTTCTTTTCAAAAATATTTTGAAACTCACAAATATATTGAAGACCTAAATTTTAAAAATTTGAAAACTCATATTGCAATAAAGACACAAATAAAAACATGCAAAAAAAATGCATATTTAAATAGGGAGATACGGTTTACCAATTTTGCCATTTCCATGGGTTGTGTCGTTCCCATTGTTGATGGTATCTTCCCTTTTGAAAATCATTTTGTTGATGATAACTCTTCCTATTGCTCCATTTCCAAGGATTATGTCCTCCCCATTGATAATGTCTCTCTCTTGGAAAATCATCTTGTTGATGATGTCTTTGCTATTTTCAAGGATTGTGTTCTTCCCATTTTTGATTATATCTTCTTCTTGGAAATTTACTTTGTTGAAAATGTTTTCTCCTTCTTTGATCAAATGAGATGTTCATTTGATGTCTCCTTGGCGGCATGAATTTTCTTCGATTATTAATCCGTCGGGTACCTAATATAACATCGTTTTGTGGTACCCTCAAGTGCTTGGGTCCTTTGGGATTAGTCTTGAGACTTTTAGGTCTCCAACAATAATTAGAGCTATTTCTAGCCCGACAAGTATTTACCGTATGACCCTTCTTACCGCAATAGAAACAAGTAATAATTTTTGGAGCATAATGACCAACATGCATAGGGACTTGATTTATTTTCACATAATTAACAACACTAGGCTTATGATCAAGTCCTTTATCACAATTATGAGTATCAATAATCTTGGTCATTTTATCGGTACTCAAGTTGGATTTTGATAAATCCTTTTTCATACAATTAATCTCCTCAACAAGAGTACTATTTTATTTTTCAAGGTTTCTAACCTTGTTAAGTGTGGTGGTGTGAGCACATGATAGTGATTCATAGGAAGTAGATAAACTATCCTTTTCATTTTCAAAACATTGAATTCCTTTTTCAAATTTTTGTACTTAACAAGTAAACTTTGGAATTCATTTTGAAGGTCATCAAAATCATCTTGTAAATCACTATAATCATTTTGTATAACAATATCATAGGAAGTAGAGGGTTTAAGACATACCTCGTTTTCTTCTTCGATGCCCATAAGACATTGTTCGACTACTTCATAGTTGGAAGTTGTAAAAGGCTTGTTCCTAAGATTTGACCTTGTATCCATTTGAGAAGTAGATGCTTTTGAGTTGCTCCTTTCATTTGCATATGCTTCATAGATGGCTTCTAATTTTTTCCATACTTCATGTGCCGATCGAATTCCTACAATATGATCAAACTACAACTTGGTAAGTGAACAATATAAAATATGGAGAGCTTTACCATTTAAGGAGATGATTTTCTTTTCTTCATCATTGAGCTCCTTGAGAGCTTTGGAGGTGTTTGGTGTGTCTTTCATCGGAATGGATTCTCCATTGATGACGATGTTCCAAATATCGAACCCGCAACCTTGTAAATAACATTCCATTCTTTCTTTACAAAATGTAAAATTTTTGGAATCAAATAGTGGTGGTGTGGTGGTGGAGGCGCAGGAAAGGTAATTCGTAGCCGACGATCGTTCCTCTTCACTCGCAATGTGAAACGAGCTTGCCAAAGAGTTTGGCTTTGATACCACTTGTAAGTCCAAGCGGCTACGATAATCTAAAGGGGGGTGAATAGATTATCTCCATCTTTTCGATTTTACCCTCTTTTTCAAACCGAAAGCTCAAAGACAATAATTAAGGTGCGGAATGTAAATAACACACGTCGATTTATAGAGGTTCAACCCACCTAGGGCCTAATCCTCTACCACCCCAGTATATCCGGGATGGATTTCAAAAAAAAAAAGATTTTATTAATTACCAAAATTAATACAACACCTTACAACAACACCTTGAAGAGCACCACACTCTTCTTCAACACCACTTTGAGATTACCACAATCTCTCTTGAAGATTACCACAATCTCCAACGGCACCTTGTGAAGATTACCACAATCTTAAACCTTGAAGAATACCAAATTCTTCAACACCTCAAGAAGAAGATTACCACAATCTTCTTACACCTAACACCTAGATCACCCAAGTGTGTTCTTACCACAAGAACACTCACAAGGATATCTTGTGTTGAATGATAACCCAAAAATTCAAGATTACAACTCGATAATGAATTATACAATTGAGTGCAAGTGTAATCAAGAATAGCCTAGACCTCAAGAATGTGAAAGTGATAAGCTAGGCAAATTACAACAAGAATAATAACAATGAAAGACCAAGTGTTTGCTTGAGAATATCTTGTTGTGTTGTGTTGTTCTCTCTTGTTGTTTTGGTTGCTCCAAAACTTCCTCTATTTATAGGAGATGGTTGATCAAGCATAGGCTCCTCTTGGGGATTGAAAATCTACAGAAAAATACAATTAAAATCAAGAATATAACTGTTAGAAATCAATCCCATATTTTAAGGAAAGTTTGTCTGTTGTCAAACGGTCGAATTTTTTTGTCAAAAAGAGATGCACCGGCCGCACGTAAATAGGGCGTTTGAAAAATACACAAAGAAAATAACACAGGCGACCGGTCGGGGGGACTTCGACAGTCGACCTGACCACCGACCGGTCCCCTCAATGATTTTTCAAAGAGCAATGTTCTGTTTCAATTTTTGCTCCTGTGTACGGTCGGGTCGACGGGGATCGTCGACGCCGCGGCCGACGCTCGGCCGACGCCACCGTCGGCCGACCGCCAATTTCCCTTCCGTCTCATTTTTTGTTCCAAAATTCATCTTCGTACGGGTTGCTCTCTCGGCGACGGTTGACCTCGAGATTTAAATGTTGTCCAATTTTTGTCGAAAATAAAACTCAATAAATACTCGAAAATTTAGTAAAAACATTTTAAACCAATCGGGAGTATTTAGACAACATTTAGGAACCTTGTTTTGAAGTAAAAACTTATAAACATAAAATCATTAAAAGTGTTGTCCAATAAAACTTGAAGAAATACTCCGGAAAATATTAAAACCATTTTAAATCATTTAGGAGTATTTGGACAACAATTAAAAACATTTTTTGGTGTAAAAATAAAATCATCAAAATTAAGATAAAAACATGTATCAAACAATACCTAGCTATCTTCTTTCTTCTTCCCACCTTGACCGTCCGCCGCAATCTTTTCGTCTTCCGCAAAACAAACAAAAAACAATGTACAACTAATAATTAACAAACCAAATCATTGTTCATATAGAAAACAACTAATAATTAACAAAAAAATACATTTATACCTAGCTTTCTTCGTCTTCTTCCCACCTTCAGCTTCGTCCGCCACAATTTTTTTGTCTCCGCTGCAAAATAAACAAAAAACAACGTTAACAGAAAACACGACAAAAAAGATTATTACTAACAATACTATATATTACCTTTCTTCAGTCGTATCTTTCTTTACTTTCCCTGAAATCTTCATCTTCTTTACAACCTTCTGCTCCTCCTCATCAATTTCTTCTTTCTTTGGTGTTACATCCTTGTCTACTTTTCTTTTTCCTGCTCTTTTTTATCAACAGACCTCCGAGCTTTAGCTTTGAAATACCTTTTTTTCTTTGTACATTCTGTTTTTTATCTCCCTCACCCGTAACATGAACTATTGCTGACTCATCAGCCATTGTAATTACCTACAAAAAACATGTGGAGCAATATCATCATTACAAAAACACATTATACACTTCACATACATTGTGATACTTTTTCAATAAAAAGTTATACTTGTTATATAAAAACTGATACTTGTTATATAAAAAGTAATACTTGTAAGTGAACATAAACACAAAGGTACTTCGTATGAGAAATACAGAAAACTATAAATACAACTTAAAACACATGCTCAAAATAACCACATGCTCAAAATATATGCAACACTATCATTACAAAAAACTCATGATACTTTTTGTATACAAGGTGATACTTCTTATATAAAAAATTATACTTGTTATATAAACGGTTATACTTGTTATTTAAAGGTGATAATTTTGATAGTATTACACAATTATGTAAAGAGCCTAATAAAAAATACATGTAATACTTCCTTTACAACAACTAATACTTTTAACACAAAAAGTAATACTTGTAAGGGCAAAAGTGATACTCAAAACTTACATACTAAATATATAAACCTGGAAAATACATAAACCTACAAATACATCTAAAACACATGCGCGAATTAACACATATAGTCTACACTTCACTTGAAAAAAACATACTAAATAAAACCCTAATAAACTAGGAACTGAAAATTAAACCGTAAAATACAGAAATTAACAGGGTTTACAAACCCTAAAAAGCTA
Source organism: Rehmannia glutinosa (assembly GCA_016081115.2). Classification (NCBI taxonomy): domain Eukaryota; kingdom Viridiplantae; phylum Streptophyta; class Magnoliopsida; order Lamiales; family Orobanchaceae; genus Rehmannia; species Rehmannia glutinosa. The sequence goes on from JABTTQ020002793.1 coordinate 25,081, forward strand.
CAGTAGAAAGGGAATCGAACAGATATTGAAAGGAAAACGAAATCGAAAGGAATACCTTGTTTTGCTTTCAAATATGTTGAATGCCAGATGTCGGTATGAAAACACACGCAGAGAAATAGATACTTCCACGGACGATTTCGACTCGGTTTCGACTCGACGGTTTCACAGACGTGGGCGACGGTTGAGGAGGGGCGAAGGTTGATCAGGGTTAAGGAGTAGTGGGGGCTCCGTTTCTTTCTCGTGTTCAAGCCTTGTCTATGGAGTGAGAATACGAAGAGAGAGAGAGAGAGAGAGAGAGAGAGAGAGAGAGAGAGAAAATCAAAAGAATGAAATGAAAAGGGGCGCGGGTTTGCTGGGTATATCAAACCCATTGGTTGCGGGTCATTGGTTGCGGGTCGCGGGTATGGGCCTCCGTCTCACGGAACTAGATCCGTGAGATGGTCTCATATAAGTTTTTGTGAAAAGGAAAAAGAAAAAACAAGCCAAATGTGGATGCATATAAAAATAGTTTATGGGTCCCACCAAAAGTAGTTAGATGGATATATCATATATTCAGAAAAGATGGATATAAAAATTGTGATGTGGCATGTTAGACCACTTAGTATCTCCATAACAGTTGGAGATGCCCTAAGCCCATTAGGTATTATTACACAATCCTTTCTAAAATTTAAACTTGAATACATTCATAATGTTAAAAATCAACAGTAAACAAACTCAAACCACAACGTACAGTTATCAATATTGAGAGAACTCTAGCCCACAATATGCTTCCCCCAAGCCCAACGGAGCTATTCCTCACTAAATTCTCATTTTCCATTTAAATGGTTTAAAAATTTTACAAATACAGATGTACTTCCTCCATTTTTAATACAGCTGGATTGCATTTCAAGAATTTTGTTCAGCTATTTCCCATGTAATTGCCATTTCAGCGCTAGGTTGAGTAAGACCTCAATTCAGTTGGCACATGCGAAATCCGGTGACAAGTAACCAGTCTTCAGGAGAACTAAACCAATTCCAGCAGGTTAGGGCTAAAATTGTCAATTTTAAAAAATTAAAGGATGTAATTTGGATAAAAAGCAAAAAAATCGGACTAAAAACCTAAGTTAGCAAAGTCTCCCCCAGCTAGGGTTTCTTTCTCTATCTACCGCTTTTCTCTCTGGCCTCCCCCTTAAAAAGAGTACAAAACCTCCACTAATCTTCTCTCTCCCTTTCATCTTCTAAAGTCTCCGCCATCATCATCTTAGAGCCGCACTCCCCTTACGGTCAAGCCTCTTTTGCCCCGTGTGTTTTTTTTTTTCTTCTAGAAGTCATTGATGCTTAAGTTCGATCAGGGCTTTGGGAGAATCTCGAGGAGGCGGGGCGATGGTCGACCATGGCTTGGTGGTGGTTGCGGAAAAGTCTCCCCATCCCCACCATCATCTTGGCGACGGCCGACGGCCGCGTCGTCGTCACGGTCAAGCCTCTTTTTGCCTGCGGTGTTTTTTTTTTCTTCTAGATCCTACGGTGGTCATTGAAATCTTTGGGAGAAGTGGTCGACCATGGCTCGGTGGTGAGGCGACGGCAAATCAAGAGGAGGAGAGGCTTCTTGTTCGGGTCTTGGCCGGTCTTACATAGATTAGATTTTTGTGTTGTCATTGATTGTATTGAGTTTCCCTTGCCTTCGTCAGTGCAAGGTTGCTTTGTACCAGTGGGCATTGTTTATAAGTTTGTGTGAGTTTGCTTATGCAATAAAATCTTTCACTTTTGGTAAAAAAAAAAAAAGACAAATTTTGAAATTACACCTAAAACGTCAATTGCAATATTATCCTCGAATCTAATCAACCAACGAGGCACTACGGATAAACCTAACAACCATATTTCTTTAATAAAATAATCAAATACTTCGATTCACTTGGAATCAAAATTCTATTGTACTATTTAGAGTATAACATTGAACACTTATTTCACTGGTTCCAAATTTGAGAAACCAAAATAAAACCAAACATTATTTAAACAAATCTCAAGAAATTAAAAAACAAACTATCCCCACCTTGCAATGTGTTTTAGCCCTAGACTAATTTCCATTCAGATGTACTTGACATATAAGTTATAACTGCAGGCATATATGGTTTGAAACTTCAAAAAGATCTTAAAAGCCATCAAAACTAAAACAAAAAATTAGTTCTAACTCCAGAAAAAAGACAACCAGTCAAATTACAAAATTCATAATGAAAATTCCTAAAATTGCAACCAGCATTCGACTTAATCAAAAAGGCTGAAACCCATGTCATCATCGTCCTCCTCTTCAGGTTCATCTTTCTTCTCCTCCTTGGCAGCAGCAGCAGGAGCAGCACCAGGAGCAGCAGCTGCAACAGGTGCAGCTGCTACAGCAAACTTGCTCGGATCCTGCGTGAATAAACATCAATCAGGCAAACCAAAAGCCAAAATTTTACAATTGCGCACAGGCGTCGCACATAATTCGGTTGACCAGCCAATCCACAAAACTGAAACTTTATTTTAGATTTTCGCCGTAGCTTCGAACTGAAAAGTTTGGTATGGTTTTCGGTTTCTGTTAACTGAACTGAACCGGATCATAAACCTAATTATAGTTTTTATATATTTATATATTATATATGAAAAAAATTACATAATATAATTTTACTTATTCTTCATTCTTATACTATTTCCTAATTCGCTCACCAAATTTAAAAAGTACATTCATAATTTATTAATTGATTTGTATCTACCTTTAAAAAAATAAAAATAAAAAAATCCACGAAAAAATCAAACTGGAAAAGCTAAAAAGGAAAATCAATTATAACTGAACCGAACCAACTATACCCCTCAAATTTGCACATGTAAACATCAATAGTAGAGAAGAATACGAGTACATACCGCAAGATACTCCTTAACTTTGTCAGCTTGTGGGAAGGAATAATCAGTTTCAACTGCAATAGCCAACACATTCTTGTATGCATTAATGAACATGTGTGGGGCAGCAGCGAGGGTTGGGTATGAGATGGCGAGTGAAAGCGAAGTAACCATGGAAACACCCATGGCAAACTTCTCAATAAGGTCATCTTCAGTCAAATCGAGAACCTCAGGGCTGAAAACAGATCCATTGTCGTAAACAGAGATCACAACGAGACCATACGAGAAGGGCCTAATTCCAAGTTTTGAAAGCAGTGCAGCTTCGGAGGAACCCACTTTATCACCCTTCTTGATGAGCTCCACAGGGGTGATAATTTCCACAGTACCCTTGTTAATTTTAGTTGGAATGTTCAGGACCTGTAAGGATAGAGCATTAGATACTATCCCAATGAAAAAATGAGAACTGCAATAGAGCAACGAGTAAAATTTTATAAGTACCTGGAAGAAAGAGGTTTGTGATGGATCGAGACCAGTGTTTCCAGGTGGGACAATGACATCAATCGGAGCAACCAAACCAACACGAGCAGGTGCTCCAACCTGTTAAAAATGACGAGATGTAAGCACAACAATTTTAGTCAAAAGAAAATTTCCCAAAGAAAATTAAAAACAGATAATGGAATGACTCACACCTGAAGCTGAATATATAAGAGTGTCTTAACACAGTTTTTATTCACATATTTTCCAAAAAATTAACTTACTGGATTCTACGTGTATTATAAGGAATTATGCACTCTAAATTGAAACGGAAAAAAAACCATTGCAATTACAAGAAGTTTGCAAAAGGTTCTTTTAAGTCCAACTGTGAGCAATGTTGTAACACTAGCATAATTTTCAGAACATACCTTACATGAAAGGGGCCATATATCAACTTCCACGGTAAAAGATGATGTTTGCAAGCAATATCACTGTGTTACTTAACTTTCGTTCAAGAAAGAAGACTAAGCAGGTCATAAGAATCACTTTGTCTAAACAATAGTCATTGATTCTGGGAAAGTGACCATATATCAACTTTCACTACAAAAGATGATGTTTGCAAGCAATATCACTGTGTTACTTAAGTTCAAGAAAGAAGACTAAGCATGTCATATGAAGCATATTGTCCAAACAATAGTCATTGATTCTGGGAAAAAGAAGTGCAAAATTTCTTCACTTCATAAATACGAAACTGCCCACCAAAATACAGTAGATAATTATGGGAATTAAGTTGGACCATCGCATTGCAGCTCTTAAAACTAAAAACTGGAAAAAAGAATTCCATGAAGCCTAAATAAGGCCATAGCAAAGATAAGACACTAAAGATGCATCTGTAACAATAAATAGAAACCTCAGAGTGACCCTTGTATTATTTATTAGATTGGTATTAAACAGTAAAGAAAACACGTTCGAAAGTCGAAACACAGAAAAAATCAGCATGACAAATAACATAAACTAAAATTTACTAGCACAGCTAGGAGATCCAATCAACTTTCAAGTAAGTCGAATAAGAAAATAACTACACTAATCAAGCATACAGTCCATTCACCTTGTACTTTGCAACCTCCTCACTGACTTCCTTCAAGTCACCCTTGGTGAAGATCAATCCAACATTTCCCTGTTCCAAGAGAGCAGAAAAATCAAAATCAAAGAGACTTAAAGAAGGCGCCGAACAAAAAACAACTCTGGCTTGTCATTTTATCCACCAAAAAAAAATCTGATATATAAGTTATTAGCACTATTGTTATACAGTAAGAACAATAGAACAACGCAACTAATTATTAATACAGTGATAAAAATGTAATAAAACCTCATCATAAAAACATATACAATTTTAATATCAGATATTCTGTCTTCCTGATTTTGGTAATTTAAATAAAACTAGTTGCAAAATTAACTCAGGCACTATAATGTTCACTCTTCCAGAGTCAGCTTACAAACATACTAGTTTAAACATTACATCCCAAAACATTTTTTGAACAACAAAAACAACCGACCTCAATTAGTTTACAAACAGTGACATCAGAATATAACACACAACAATTTAACTGTGTCTAAAAAAAACTCATTAATTATCACCTACCAAAAAAAATTATTTGCCAATGGTACTAGCTAGAATGACGAAAAAAACGGAGAGAGAAACAAGAGAAGAATCTTCATACTTACAACAAGGAGAGGAATGAGATTGAGAATAGCATTGTTTCCAGTCTTCTCAGCATGAATTCTGATACTTCTCTTCATCATGGTATTCTTACCCATGAGAACAACGGAATCACCCCTCAGACCTCTCCTGATGTTCTGAAGCTGAGTCGACCCTACGTTGTCGGCCATCGCCACCAAAACCTGAGTGTACTCATCGAGCAATTGACAGAGTTTCTGATCGTAAGCGATCTTCTTGTCGGCCTTGGAAATTTTAGGAGCCATTGATACAACAAATGATGTAACGTAAAAACAAAATCCTAGAAATGATATGTAAAAATGAGGGCCAAGACGGACTAGGTCAAGGCGGACAGAAGCAGAGTCGTCACTTTAACCTCTTCAACTCAAAATTGGGATTAAATGGGGAGGTAAGGGAGCAGAGTACAGAAATGAGAAAACCCTAGTTTGAGAGTGAAAATGGGGGCTGGGCGTATATATATTAGAATGAAATGGAATGACCTAAATCCTACGGCTCGGATTGCATATTAGATCAACGGTGGAGGTTTTCTGTTCTTATTTTGCGCTGGCGTACAAAATTACAACTCTGTTGAGCTTCCTTATTTTAAGACTATTTGCATCACATCCCTAAATTTTGAATTATTGATGAATATCTCTTTTTTCAATAATTCATTTTTTGTAAATTATTAAAATTTTCATGTAATTTTAACATTTGAAATATATCTATCCATTTTAAATATATATAATAATAAAAAAAAGGCATTTCTGAAGTCTAAGGGTACAATTTATTGTACATAAAGTTAGAGCGAGATTAAATTTTGGAGTTTGTTGAATAACATAAAAGAGTTACAAAATAAAAATTATCGTAATTTTTTAGTTTTAAATGGTTGACAATTTTCCTAATGAATAATAGTGATGGGTTCAAAGAGTTGCACCATTAAGAATTCGACCTTTAATATTTTCCTTTGCGTTGTGCTAGCAAGCTAGCAAGACAATGTTAGAAAAGGGTTTCTGATTTTTTCGGTGAACCATCTCCAATGTTTAAGTCGACAATTAGCAATTAGAAAGAGGACAACGAGAATAATATGAGAAAATATGTCTTTGTATTATCGCACATAGAATGGCAATGGGTCGGGCCAGGGCAACCTTGGCCGGAGCCCATCACCCAAGTGAGAAAATCAAATCTGGTCGGACCGGTCCAAAAATATTCGGGCCACCATTTTTCATGGCCCGGCCTAACCCAAAACCCATGTTTATGTCTAAATCTAGTTGGGTCAGTCGGGCCCTCAGGCTTTGAGCCAAAGTAGGTGTGAACCATTTCGAGCCTATATAAATGTAGCCCAACCTGACCCTATCATCCGTTGTTCGAGCCAACCCACGAACCGGGATGGAAACTGTTGGCTCTAAGTGCATGTAACCCCTAAATATACCTCAAACAAGGTATCTTTAAGTAAGTCAGTGATACAATTTCATTAAATTTCGGATTATGTTATATGAATATAGGGGTTCTTGATGATAACAAAATTATATTAGTCAGCATTACCCATTTTATCCATTAATAGCTTGATCATATACTCTAGTCACTCATAAGCTCCCGAGCTTAACCATAAAAAAATATGCATCAATGAGTCGAAGGAAAATTGACTTCAAGAGCTCCCTTTCAAGATAGCTAAAAGAAGAGTAAGAAGAACTGCTTTACATCGCTCGCCCTATAGAAGGTTTAAGGAGCCGACTCGAGCTATATTAAAGCTTAGTCATTCTTTTGATTGAACATTGAATCAAAGATAGAACCAACATCAGCTCGATTATTTAGGCAGATCTACCTATTTTGGCCCAAAAGACTCTGCAACCCAATTAATCTTGCGCAGCTGGGATATGCTTTTGTTGGGAAAATTTATGTTTAGATTTTGATGATACCATGTAAAACTTAGATTAGGAAGTTGGCACGCCATTTTTATTGTAATTCAACTTGAAATAGATAGGGTTGTATAAGCTGAGTTGAAGATTACAAGACTCGACTGAAGATCGGAGAGAAGACCCTATTGTGTGTCAGTTGTGTGAAGTAAAGTGAAGACTCAGTCAAGTGACAGAAAAGCTATCTCAGTCAGCTGACTGACAGGCGACAGCTAAGTCATTCCAAAATGATTGGAATCAAATGTCAAAGGGGTATGCAGTAGACTAGACTTGAAGAAAGCTGAAAGAGATACGTTTTTAAGACAAGTCAAGATTTTGTTGGAAATAGACATGTGTCAGGCTGCCAGCAATAAAGTTATTTTCTATGAGATGCACCTGAAATCTTGCAGAGATTAAGGAAAGGCTGCAGAGCATTTAATTCATGGTACGGCCTACATCAATGCTGCAAGACAAGACAATCCAACAACTTACGAGTGTGATTTGAAATTTATGTTTATCTCTTCAACAGACATAATTTCAAATATGCACTATAAAAAGCTGAGGAAGCAAATGAGAGAAGGTTACCGAGTTTATTACAAGCATACAAGTAATCAAGTAACAACCTGCAAATTTCTCTCAAACTTTTCAAAGAAATCCTCAAGCCTAACTTCGAAGGAATTCAATCCAACACACTCAGTGAAGGAAAGATTACTTCATCAGTTGAAGAAAAAAATTATTTTCAAGAACAAATAAGTCTTACTCTCCAGGGTTGAAGAAGAAATTGAAAGGTTCCAGTTCGAACCGATGCTTTGAACCTGTTGGAGGGCTAAATGATCAAGTTCAAGGGTTTGAAGGAGGCTGAAGTAACAAGACAACTGTCTTGTGAAGAAGCTGAGTCGCAGGAGCAGCAGGCTGTGTGATCAAAGCTGTCTCGAACTGATAATTACTTTGTAACCAAGCTTAAGTTACTTAGTGGATTCCTCCAGGAGTTGGAGAAGAGTGGACTAGAGGAATTACTCCATCCTCGAACCGCTATAAAATTGCTTGTGTTCAGATTACTTTTCAGCACACTCTATTACCTGCTTTAATTTATAACTGCTGATATAGTTAAACTTGCTAAAGTCTGCTGATAATAATCATTGCTAAAACAAGTGTTGAAAAACGTGTTAAAATTCATAAGGGTGAAAAGTCTTCCACTGACAAAACCAAATCAACTGAATTTCTAAGTGTTAGCTAAAAACAACTAAGTTATACTACCAAAAACTCAGTCGAGTCTGTTGAGTGGGTAACTTTGCTGTGTAAACCAACCTAGTTGTCCCTCAAGGACTTATATGATTTGAGTTAATTCTAGAAATATTTTAAAAAGACTAAATCGAAAAGTTGGTAAGGTTTATTCAATCCCCCTTCTAAACCTTACACATCACCCTTGGGACCTACAAGTGGTATTAGAGCGGTTGGTTCATTGAATCTTCCGTGACCGGTTAGTTCTTGAACTAGATCTCATTCTTTTTCAAAGAATCAACACTTGAGTTTTTAAAGCTTTTATTTCAAAAGCAAAGTTATTATCATGGAAGCAAATCTAACTCGCATTTCAATGTTCACCTTTGTTGAAGAATTTGATGATTGAAAATTCGTATGCAGGCTCATCTATCGCCTCTACATGATGAAATATGGTTAGTGATTGAGGATGGATCACTACAAATATTGAAGGTCAACACTGCTGTAAGAATGGCAACTCTTCTTTGAGGAGAGGATCCGCATCAGCAGAGCCCATACCGCTATGGTGGAAAAACCCAAGAGAGTCGAACATTAAAGAACCGAGTATCGTAGAGCCGATAATCGAGGATCGAGCAGAGCCGACTTTGAGAGGTAAGAACATGTATTGGAATTGCAGCAACAGGACACTTTGTTGTTGGTCATGTCCTTATCCACCAGACAACAAGTACAGAAATGAAGAGGAAAGAAAAGTATTCAGGGAAAGAAGACAAGAAAAGAAGAAAGCCATGTTGTCTTGAGGCCGAGATCGCCAAGCGACCAAGTGCAAGGAACCAAAGACTCGGATAATAGTGAAGCGGACTACCCGGTGATACAAAGGAAGAGGATTTGATATGCCTCATGGCCAAAGAACAAGACTCCAATGATCAAGAATATGAGGTACACTCTAACGCATCTCATTCTGACTCAAGTGATAGTGATAGTGACACAAACACTTCATCACCCACAAATCTTTATGATTTTATTGGGAAATTGATGAAAGATTTTAAGCACATAAAAACCTCTCACACACTGCTAAATAAGGAAAACAACCAACTTAAATGCCAAAACTCACAGCTGACTAAAGAGCTGAGTACTCTAAGTCACATAGTTGATGAGAACACTAAGCTGATGGCTGAAATTGCCAAGACTTAGCTGCTATAGAAAAGAGGGAAAATGATCTTAAAATGTGATTGCATCATTCACGAAGGCATCCAAATCATTGGATGAGCTTATAATGATTCAAAAAGAAAGTGGTGATAAGACATGCATTGGATTTAATTCCTTTGTGCATGCCCAAGTCCCAAGAGTGGTTATGGAGAAAGGATCCTCAAGCAATGAGGGGATCCAAAAATCCAAAGCACCATATGTTGCACTAACACCCACTCAAAAACACAATCACAACCATAATGGCATTGGATACAAGGGAAAATGCAAGAAGCAAGTTGAGTATGCTGACAGGACAACTGAAACTAAATTCAGAAAAGTCCATCAACATACTCCAAATAGGAAATACTCTGTAAAATCCAAACAGAGCTACCAAAAGCCCCAGAGATTTCAACAAAGAAAATCACATGATGGGAATTGTAGAAATTACCCTAGACAGACTGATTGGAATAATCAAATGAGATATCAGCCAAGACTCATGGGATACAAGCCAAAGTGGCAAAGACCTCAACCTCGTCATAGGTCATTCCCAGGCACAAAACCCAACATGCACAGAAATTCCACTATTACCCAAAGAAAGTAAATGCTCAAACACACACAAGCATACAGACAAAAGAGACAGTTGTATGAACCTAAAGCCCCCAAGCAATTTTCTAATGTGCATTATGATTATGGAACTTATAGGTGGCAACCTCTTAGAGTCAGATCATCTGGCTATAAGTTGGTTGGAACATCTTATAACACTAATCCCTCAGGACCCATGCAAGTATGAGTACCTAAAAACTAATCTCCTTGATTGCAGGTTCAGGGAACCTCTGAGTGCTAAGGAAACTGGTACATGGATAGTGGTTGTTCCAGACATATGACAGGAAACAAGAAAAATTTATCGAAATTCAAGGAAGTTAAAGGTGCTAAAGTCATATTTGAAGGAAATGCAGCTCTGGGGGAAATCAAAGGCACAAGATCCATAAGCAAAAATGGATTAGAGATCACATATGTTGCATATGTTGAAGACCTCAACTTTAATCTGCTGAGCATCAACCAACTCTGTGACAAAGCTGTTTGGATAAAAATATATGGTGGAAGGTTTCTGTTTAGAAGAAAAATGGCAAGGATAAGTGTATAGGCTTATTAGTCGAGACATGTATTAGATACAGTCTCCGCAAGACGAAAATGCCCCATATACCGAGTGCTTACGGTTCCGGCGCTCGCCTCTAAGATACAACGACTATCAATTCCAGTTTAGTAGCACGCCCCAGACGCACGCCCGTGCCCCTGCCCATGCGTGCAGGTGCAAAACTTCGGCAGGTAGCACGACCCGACTGCACGGGTCGTGCTCCCGCCCGTGCGCGGGTCCGAAACTTTTCCAGTTTGAACTATATTAATTAATTATGAAAATTAATTAAATCTATTTCATTAATTAAATATTTAATTTTAAAGGTTTTTGGTCCAAAAAGAATAAGGGCCTTGAAGCCCAAGCCCAAGCCCAAGCCCGGACCCAGGCCGAGCCGGCTGGCGGGCGGGCCGCGGCGGCAGTGCGCGCGCGTGTGTACTTTGTACCAAACCCACAAGCATTTAGGTCCTCACCCCTTTAAAAACTTGGGTGCCCCCAAGGGCCCAAACCCATTAGTCCAACTTGGGATATATTAAGTGTGCAACTTTATCCTCTTTTTCCTATGTGGGATGGAGCATCTCTCCTTCCCCACATTTTCCATTTTCCATACCATTTATTTGTATTAAGTGGCTAACTTCTAGCATTAATTTCTCATTCACCCGAAATCGGTTTTGAGAAATTCCAAATGCTATTCTCATCTACTCTCTTAGTAGAATTTTTATAAATAATTTAATTCCATTTTCACAAATGGAAATCACTTAATTATTTGGTCAAAATCGGGTCAACACCCATTTCTCAAGACCAAATTCCCAACAATCCCCCACATGAATGAAATTAATGCATGCGTGTATGCAGATTCGCTTGAAAGTCTCGGCGAATCGTTATTGCATCAGGATAGGTAGCTTGTGGCTTTGAACCTTCCTTAGTAAATTCTATCGGATTTACTAGCTGCTTAGTGGCGTGATGTCTTGAACTACTCAGTCGTTTGTGTAAACCAAGACAACAATACTTACACAATAACAACTCTAACACTTGTTGTTCTCACGTTGTGTCCATTTCGGCCCTGGACCATACCTTAGATTCATAAGTGTTTCTTTTGAAGCGGCCATTACTTCTCACTTATATAGGTGATCTCCTATTGAAGAGTATCATGCCATACTCTACCTTTCGGTATAGGAATCATTAAAAGTCTTAAACTTAACCTCACCACATTCAGCAGGTTTACATTCACTTGGATGTATCGAGAATGAGCTAACACATTTTCCAAGTGTTCAGCTAAACATTCATAACTTAGTTGTCCCATTGAACCAAGGTCTTGGGATCTCCAATTCACAAGGTTGGGTTACCGCTATGAACATTCTTTAAGTTGTGGATTTTAAACCCATTCCCCTTAACAGTTTATACTGTTGATCTCGATTTATGCCTTTCGTAAAGCGGATCCGCAGAGTTTTCCTTTGACTTCACGTAGTCAACCGAAATAATCCCATCGAAATCAATTGTCTAATGGTATTGTGTCTCCGACGTATATGTCTAGACTTACCATTATACATACTGCTTTGTGCCCTTTCGATTGCTGATTGACTATCACAACAGTATCATAACAAAGAAAGTACGACTTATTCCAACAAGGAATATCCTCTAAAAAGTTTCTAAGCCATTCTCGCTTTTCTCCAGCTTTATCCAAAGCAATGAACTCGTATTCCATAGTGGATCGAGCTATGCACGTCTGCTTAGAAGACTTCCACGACACCGCTCCTCCACCTATTGTGAAAACAAATCCACTTGTGGACTTGGAGTCTTTCATGTCTGATATCCATTTGCATCACAAGATCCTTCTAATATTTGCTTTGGATATCTCGTATAAAGTATTCCATAGTTCATGGTATACTTTAAATATCTAAGTACCCTTGTCACGCTTTCCGGTGATCCGTACTCGGGTTACTTGTGAACCTACTTAGTTTACTCATGAATATGCAATGTCCGGACGTGTACAATTCGTTAAGTACATCGGGACCGCCAATCACCCTTGCATATTCCACCGAGAAACTGGTTCGCTCTATTCTTGGCCAAGTGTAAACTTAGATCTACAGTGTCTTAAAGGAGGATTATCAAAAGCATTAAACCTTCTAAGTATGCTTTCGACATAATGGGACTGTGACAAGACAATTCCATCTGAAGTCCTAGAGATTTAATCCCTAATATAACATCAGACAATCCCATATCCTTCATGTCAAAGTTCTTCTTCAACATGTTCTTAGTATTCACGATTAAATCATGTCTACTACCCATGATCAACATATCATCCACATAAAAGCATACTATGACGTAATCATTTGTAGTACCTTTAATGTAGACACACTTGTCACATTCATTGATCTTGAAATCGTTTGACTTCATAGTCGAGTCAAACTTTTCATGCCATTACTTAGGTGCTTGTTTTAGTCCATAAAGTGACTCAACAAGTTTACACACCTTTAGCTCTTGACCTGGTGCAACGTACCCCTCGGGTTGTTCCATATAAATCTCCTCTTCAAGCTCACCATTCAAGAAGTCAGTTTTAACATCCATTTGATGAATCTCAAGGTTATGCAAAGCTGCAATAGCAATGAGAACACGAATGGACGTAATCCTCGTGACAGGAAAATATATATATCAAAGAAGTCATATCCCTCATTTTGTCTAAACCCTTTAGCTACCAATCGGGCTTTATACTTGTCGATAGATCCATCTGCTTTATACTTCCTTTTAAGATCCACTTGCATCCCAAAGGTTTGCAACCCGGTGGGAGATCAACCAACTCCCAAGTGTGATTTTGCATGATGGAATCTATCTCATTATTGATAGCTTCTTTCCGAGAGGAGCTTCGGACTGACAAGGTTTCTTGTATAGTTCGGGGTTCGTTTTCTAACATATAAGTTAGAAAATCAGGACCAAAAGACTTAGCTACTTTTGTCCTTTTACTGCATCTTGGTTCATCTTCATCATCACTTTGAGGTAACTTTGCATTATCATAAGTCCGTTTACTCGAACTTTCTTCTTTCCGTTCTTTGTTCGGAAAGATATTCTCGAAGAATACAGCATTCCTTGATTCAATGATCATACCTTCATTTATATCAGGAATTGCTGACTTGTGCACTAAAAAGCGATATGCACTACTATTATTAGCATATCCAATGAAAGCACAATCGATCGTCTTCAGACCGATTCTAACTTGTTTTGGCTTAGGTACTTCGATTTTAGCCAAACACCCCCACACTTTGAGGTATTTATATGACGGTTTATGTCCCTTCCATAACTCATATGGAGTTTCGTTTTTACCTTTGTGTATGATCTTATTAAGAATGTAGTTTGCAGAAAGTATGGCTTCCCCCCACAAGTTTTGGGGTAAGCCAGAACTTATCAACATCGCATTCATCATCTCCTTAAGAGTACGATTTTTGCATTCTGCAACTCCATTTGATTGAGGTGAGTAAGGTGCAGTCGTTTGATGAATTATACCCGCTTCCGAGCAAAATTCCTCAAACGGAGCAACATACTCTCCGCCTCTATCACTTCGAATAATCTTAATTTTCAAATTAAGCTGATTTTCAACTTCATTCTTATAAGTTTTAAAAGCTACTAAAGCTTCATCTTTGCTTTTCAAGAGATACACATAACAATATCTTGTGCAATCGTCTATAAATGTTATGAAGTACTTTTTCCCACCTCGAGTTTGCACAAGTTTTAAATCACACACATCCGTATGAATTAACTCGAGTGGTTTGGTACTTCTCGTTACCGAATGAAACGGTGCTTTTGGTCAATTTTGCTTCAACACAAATTTCGCATTTGTCTTGTGAATCGGTTTTAAACGTAGGTATTAATTCCGCATTCACTAACCTTTAATTGTGTTGAAGTTTACGTATCCTAATCTATCATGCCATAAATTAGAACAATCCAACAAGTAAAATGAAGTAACATTTTTATTCTTCGCTCTCGGGCGGAAAATGTACATTACTTGACATTTTAAATAGGCCCTTATCAAGGTAACCTTTACATAAAAAATGACCATTCTTTGTCATTACAAACTTGTCGGACTCAAACACTAGTCTAAAGCCGGCCTTGCTAAGCAAAGGACCGGAAACCAAGTTCTTTGCGGATGTCCTGGGACATGCAAAGACATCTACAAGCGTAAGCTCCTTTAGGAAGTCATCTTGAGCACCACCTTTCCAAGCCCAACGATGTTGGAAGTCGAAGAGTTCCCCAAGAACAACTCCTTCCATTAATCGGAGTGTAGGAGGAGAACATCTCCTTGTCGGCACAAATGTGACGAGTAGCCCTGTGATCTATCCACCACTTCCTTGGGTTATCCACCATATTAGCTTCAAACACAATGGCGGAGAGATTGAGCTCCGACAAGTCAATTGGAACCGACTTGTCCTCAGTCACATTGGCTTGTTGGTTGCCACCTTGATTGCCCTTCTTCGGTGTCGGCAATCCTTAGCCATGTGGTTGATTTGCCACAATTGTAGCAATTCCCTTGAACTTTTGGCTTTTCTTTTTCCTTCCCTGAGTGCTTGCGTTTCTTGCTAGTGCTCGATTCCCGCAAGATTAGCCTTAGCCTCCATTCCATACTTCTTTGGATTTCATATCTCGATTTCCGGTTGTCTTCTTCGATGCGGCCGAACAATCGATCCTCAAGCCCCATCTCTTTGCGCTTGTGCTTGAGGTAGTTTTTGAAATCCTTCCACAATGGCGGCAACTTTTCGATAATTGCGACCACTTGAAAGGATTCATTCAAAATCATCCCTTCGCATAATCGAGTCGTGAAGGATGATTTGAATCTCTGAACTTGGTTGATCACCGTCTTGGTGTCAACCATCTTATACTCCAGGAATTTGCCAACAACAAATTTCTTTGTCCGCATCTTCCGTCTTGTACTTCTTCTCCAAGGACTCCCACAGTTCCTTGGATGTCTTGAACGTGCTATAGGCGTTGTGTACAGACAGTGTCGTCTAGCCTGTTCAAGACGTAGTTGTGACATAGAAAATCGTTGTTATGCCAAGCATCCACAGCAATTCTCCGGTTGTTGTCAACTTCGTCATCTCCAATGGCAGTAGGGGGGTCGTCTTTCAAAAAACGAGCCAACCCCAAGATGGTGAGGTAGAACAAAGATCTTTTGTTGCCAACGTTTGAAGTCGGCACCGAGGAGAACTTGGGTGGCTTTTCACCGTGAGCGGAGCGCAGCCATAAAGCGTGAAAGATATCGAATCGAAGCCATCGCCTTCTTCGTAAAAACAAAATTTTTCGTCTTGCGATTGTTTGGATAAAAATATCTGGTGGGAGGTTTACGTTAAGAAGAAAAATGGCAAGGATAAGTGTATAGACTTATTAGTCGAGGCCTGTATTAGATACAGTCTCCGCAAGACGAAAAATCCCCGCATACCAAGTGCTTACGGTTCGGCGCTCGCCCTAAGATACAACGACTATCAATTAGGTTTAAAAAGACTTGCAAAACCGGAATACAACGAACAAGAAGTGTTTTTCGACTTTCAAGCTTTTCAAGGAGGAAATGGGACAATATGCAAAATGTAATGCTCGGTTATTGTTATCTGATAATTTCGTATTCATTTTCAGTCACTAGTGATCGAATATTATAGGCCTTAGGCGCCTCGTATGGAAAGAACACGTCTTTTGGCTCGAAAAGACACCTTTTGCACTGAACAGACGCACCTGCGCAGGGGAGCACGACCAGACGCATGGGCCGTGCGCCTGCCCGTGCACTGGCGCTCAAAAGTTCGGCACCCAGCACGCCCCAGACGCACGCCCGTGCTCCTGCCCGTGCGTGCAGGCGCAAAACTTCGGCAGGTAGCACGACCCAACCGCACGGGCCGTGCTTCCACCCATGCGCGGGTCCGAAACTTTCCCAGTTTGAACTCTATTAATTAATTAAGAAAATTAATTAAATCTATTTAATTAATTAAACATTTAATTTTAAAGGTTTTTGGTCCAAAAAGAATAGGGGCCTTGAAGCCCAAGCCCAAGCCCGGGCCCGGGTTGAGCCGGTGGGCGGGCGGCGGCGGCGGCGACGCGCACGCGCGTGTACTTTGAACCAAACCCACAAACATGTAGGTCCTCACCCTTTTAAAAACTTGGGTGCCCCCAAGGGCCCAAACCCATTAGTCCAACTTGGGATATATTAAGTGTGCAACTTTATCCTCTTTTTCCTATGTGGGATGGAGCATCTCTCCTTCCCCACATTTTCCATTTTCCATACCATTTATTTGTATTAAGTGGCTAACTTCTTGCATTAATTTCTCATTCACCCGAAATCGGTTTTGAGAAATTCCAAATGTTATTCTCATCTACTCTCTTAGTAGAATTTTTACAAATAATTTAATTCCATTTTTCACAAATGGAAACCACTTAATTATTTGGTCAAAATCGGGTCAACACCCATTTCTCAAGACCAAATTTCCAACAAAAGCTTATAATGTTGGATTCAATATGAGTGTATGCCGGATCAAGAATCTTTCAATCAAATGAAATTGTCTTCAAGGATCAAGCGGAAGAAGAACATGTATGTAGTAGATTGGTCAACTGCTACACCAAGTACATGTCTATTAGCCAAGAATACAACCGAATCAAGTTGGTTGTGGCACAAGAAGCCGAGTCACCTGAATTTCAAGACAATCAACAAACTTGCAAGGAGTCATCTTGTGGAAGAATTTCCGACTCAAGATAAAAGAAGGAAAGCATTTCGATGCATGCCGGATGGGAAAGCAAATTAAATCATCTTTCAAGGATAAGTCAAGTCCTTCTTCAACCAGGATATTGATCTTATCTATTGCGACATGGATTTATTTGATCATGTTGAACCAACTAGTATCGGTGGAAAGAAATACACCTTAGTGGTGGTGGATGATTATTTAAGATACACATGGACAATCTTGATGTGTAAAAAGAAAGAAACATTGCAGAAATTGCCTCAGCTGATGAGAAGAGTTCAAAATGAAAAGATTCAAACCATTATAAAGATAAGGTCTGACTGGGGAACTGAGTTTGTCAATGGGATTATAACTTAGTATTGTGTTGAAAATGGTATTACTCATGAGTTGTCACTACAAGAACTCCACAAAGAATGGAGTAGCTGAAAGAAGGAACAAAACTCTCAAGGAAGCTGCAAGGACCATGTTAGATGAAGCTAGTTTTAAGAGATTTTGGGTGAAACCATCAACACAACTTGCTACACTCAAAACATGTGTATGATTAATAGACAATTGTCCAAAACTCCCTATAAAATTTGGACAAGGAGGAGCCAAATGTTGGATATTTTCTAATCTTTGGATGTAAGTGCTTCATCCACAACAATGGCAAGGATTGAAAAGCTTTAGATGCTAAAGTCATTGATGAAGGTATATTTTTGGTATATTGGTGAGAGTAAAGCTTATAAAGTGCTGAATAAAAGGACAATGGTCACGGAACAGTCTATCCATGTAGTTTTTGATGAACCTAATATTAATAGAGAAGACATAGATGAGTTAGTTGACAAGAAAAATTAGCCAACTATTCAGAAGAGTCTGTATATTGAAGTAAATGTTAGAGCACTCAACTCTGATGAAGATGAGATAGCTGAATCTCAGAGACAGCTGGAAGGTCTGCAGCTAAATGATAACGAGGAAGATATTCAAGACAACTTAGTTGCAAGACGATTGAATCCAGCAGACTTACTCCAACTAGATGTGAGATGGCTGAGAGACCATCCTCCAGAGCTTATTATGGAGATGTAAGAGAAGGAGTAAGAACCAGATCCAGAACTCAACATTAAGCTATGTTTACTTGTTTTATTTCCCAGATAGAGCCTAAAGATGTGTCACAAGCATTAAATGACACACATTGGATTCTAGCTATGCAGGAAGAGCTGAATCAGTTTGAAAGAAACAAAGTTTGTGAATTAGTTCAAAGGCCTACCCACCAAAATGTTATTGGTATTAAGTGGTTATTTAGAAACAAGATGAATGAAGAGGGATCTGTAGTAAGAAACAAAACAAGATTGGTAGCCAAAGGGTATTGCCAAGAGGAAGGTACAGATTTTGATGAAACCTTTGCTCATGTTGCTAGATTGGAAGCAATTAGAATGTTTCTTGCTTATGTTGCACACAAGAACTTCACTGTCTATCAAATGGATGAGAAGAGTGCATTTTTAAATAGACTTTTGGAAGAATAAGTCTATGTGGGGCAACCTCCAGGTTTTGAGCAGAAAACTATTGGAGATAAAGTCTACAAGCTCAAGAAAGCTTTGTATGGATTGAAACAAGCACCTAGATCCTGGTATGACACATTGTCTCAGTTTCTCATTGACAATGGATTCACCAAAGGGAAGGTTGATAGAACACTTTTCAGAATTCAAGATGGAGAGAGTATACTGCTTGTTCAAATTTATGTGGATGACATTGTTTTTGGATCCACAAATAAAGAGTTGTGTGAAAAGTATTCAAACCTCATGCAAGGGATGTTTGAAATGAGCATGATGGGAGAGCTGACTTTCTTTCTAGGTCTTCAAGTCAAAAAAATGAAGGATGGAACCTTCATAAGTCAAACCAAATATACTAGAGATTAATGAAGAAATTTGGTATGGAAGAGAAGTCATCAGTAAAGATTCCCATGAATACATTAGTTAAGATGGATATGGATGCATATGGAAAAGCTGTAGATCAAACCAGATATAAAACCCTTATTGGATCATTGCTCTATTTGACAGCAAGTAGGCCAGACATCACCTTTATTGTATGTGTATGTGCTAGATTTCAATCTGCACCAAAAGAGAGTCACATGTTTGCAACTCAGAGAATCGTAAGGTATTTTAAGGGATGCCAAGAAGTTGGCTTCTGGTATCCAAATGATGGTGGATTCAAGCTATGTAGGTCCCAAGGGGTCTGAGTAAGGTTTAGAAGGGGGAGGTTGAATAAACCTTACCAACTTTTCGATTTTAATCCTTTTAAAATCTATTACAAAATTAACTCACATAGTTGTGTCCTTGAGGGACAACTAAGTTGGTTATTCAGCTAAGTTAGCCACTCAACAGACTCGATAAAGCTGTTGATAGAATAACTCGGCTGTTTAACCTGAACTTTAACTTGGTTGTGTTGGTTTTATCAGCGGAAGACTTAACACCCTTTGAATTTTTATTATTTTTTGCTTGTTTTAACACTTGATTTTAGCACTTGGTTATTAATCAGTTGAATAGCAAATATGAGTTTATCAGCAGATATGATGTAAGAATGCAGAAATATAAATGTGCTGAAAAATAAATGACACAGATGATTTTTATAGAGATTCGAAGATGGGGTAATTCTTCTAATCCTCTCTTCTCTAACTCCTGGAGGAATCCACTAAGTAACAGATCAGTTTACAAAGTGGTGAACAGTCTAGAGACAGCCTTGGTCACACAGCTGGCTTCTCTTCCGACTCGCCTTCTTCATAGGGCAGCCGCTTGCTATTGACTCACTTTCTCAAGCTCTTGGATTTGATCACGAAGCCCTCCAATAACTTGATACTGGTTCGACCTTGAACCTTCCTACAATCCTCCTTGGAAAGTAGACCCCTTTTGATTCTTCAAAAGTTTCCTCTTCAACAGATTTGAAGTTGTCTTTCCTTCACAACTTGTGTTAGATTGATTTCCTTCGAATTTCAGGCTTGAGGATTTGCTTGAATATACTTGAGAATATTTCAGGCTAATAGCTTGAATAATGCTTGCTTGTTCGTGGTTCAGGTAACCTTTTCTCAATGAGCTTCCTCAGTCTTTTATAGTGAACTTTCGAAATTTTGCCCGTTGAAGAGATAGGCTAATTTCAAAAGTCACTTGTGTTCGTTGGCTTGTCTTGTTGCAATCCTTGATGTTGATATTTCCTCGTATTTAATGTCTTGCAAAGATTGTAGCGTTTCGACACTTCAGTGCAATGCTTCCCATTGGTTTGTTCCTTTTGCACACAATCGAACTAAAGATTTTATCTCTCGACAACTTTAACATGTTACCATTCTCGAGTAACATTCTTGACTTTCATCAACGGATCTCGCTCGTTTGTCTTGACTAGATCTGCGATCTTTTATTCCCAGGTGACTTGAGTTAGCTTCCAATCCTTGGATGACTCATCCGTCACTTCAACTTGAGACTCGCTTCTTGAGTTGACTTGACTGACTCTACACACAGATGATTCACAGTTGATACTTCTTCAGTGGAGTTATTGACTTTTCTTCCATGCCATACTCAGCTGCCTTGCAGCGGAGTCTTCAGTTCAGTCTTCAGTTGACTTCTTGTATTTCTAGGCGTAGCTGACTTAACTCAGCTTTTCTAGCCCTATCTATTACAATGTAAATTACAAGAAAAATGGGGTGCCAACTCTAGTTTAAGTTTTACATGGTATCATCAAAATCTACAAGATAAATTTCCTAACAATTTTCCCCTTTTTGATGATGCCAAAACTTATAACATTCAATAAAATGTAAACAACAAAGATACATACAGACAATGCAGTAACAAAGAATGTATGCTTGGAATAGATCATTTTATTGATCATAGCATTCTTGTCCTTTACATAGATGTTTACAATAACATTCGTTATCAAAGCAAAACACATATCTATGCTAAGATACAAGAGTAAATACAAAGTGAAAAATTACAGGGAAAATCACTAAGTATTACAGATGACTTACAATAATGTATTTACATAAGTAATATACATGAAGGGATTTACAGCAACACTTCAATGCCTTCACTGCCTTCTTCTTTCTTCTTCAGCTCCATCGAAGTCATCAGCTCTCTTTCTTTTTCTTTCTTCTTCTGAAGCTCTCCGCTTCTTTTCATAAGCTCTTTTAGAGGCACCATCCCTTCGCTTCCTCTCGAGCCATAGTTGAGTTTGCCTTTCTTTCTCCTCTTCTTCCTTTCTATCTTCTCGCATTCTTTCTTGCCACTTCAGATTTGCCACTTCATCATACCTAGCCCAAGAGATCCTCCCATTCTTTCCGGGATCTACATATTCAATATTCTAGGGTTTTGGACGAGGTCGAGAACCTCTTCCACCACCACTTCTTTCTCCTCCTCTGGGTGTGTATCGACGGAGTCTTCGCTTACCGGTGAGTGGCTCCGGTAGTCTGCTGCTTTTCAGCTTCTTCACACAATGTAAGACCTTTTTCCCAATAAAGATCTTAAGCTTGGGCTAGTGATATCCCTTGGAAATAGCCTTCTGATTCAAGTGTCTTGAATTCTTCATTTGATCTTCGCTCGGATCCATTGTCAGGTATAACATCTTGATCCTTCCCTGCTGGAATGCCACCATATTGTTTTAGCACTTCCTCAACGCGGGCATCCTGTTTTTTGGAGAACTCCTCAAACCCTTCTTCAATGATTCGTCTCTTCTCCGACATTGGCACAACAAGTGTGCTCAATGGGTAGTGGTTCTGACTGGGAGTTTGCTCAAGATGGAGCGCAGAATATGACTTTGGGGTTTTTTAGCTATCATTAAAGTGAGATATTTCGAGCTTTCCCCCCTCACCTTTTCCTTCTTCTCAATCGCACTTTTCAGTTTGTAGTTTCCTTTACTCTCTCTTCTTTCAATTTCCTTAGGGACTCCTCTTCCCCCTTTCTGGCATCATCAAAGGAGAGAGGGACCCCAGGGAACATGTCTGCAAGCATGAAGTCGAGTCCGCTTAGAGTGGTCTGTTTTGAGTCTCGTTTCGGGCCGCATAAGTCATTCGAAATTCTGAGCGAGTTGCCTTGGACTCAGCTACCACCAACTTCATTTCAGTCATGAGTACGCTGAATTTTGCATTCGTTGTTTCCTCAAGGCGCATAATTTTTTTATTCTGGAATTCTTGTAGCAGCTCCATTTCAGTCTCGTGAGACTCGTGTAGCCTTTCGATATACGCCTGCATCCTTTGCTTGAGATCAGCATTATCAGCCATCCAGACGAGCATTCTGCCATATAGTGCTTTGAAATAACGAACTTGTTCGAGTCGCATGGCAGATTGCTGTTGAGACCATTCTCGGATCCGTACCACTATCCCTCTCAAGTCTCCTGTGATGGTAGCATCCATGTTGTCCAGTCTTAAGTCGAGTGAGGCCTGATGTCTTTTAATCTTCTCAATCTCTTCACAGATTTTCTTGAAGACCTCACGAATCTCAGCTGTCTCGCTTGATTCAGCCGCAGGCCACTCTTCATCAAAGTTGAAATTGGCTGGAACAATGGTGTCAGTGGGGACGATTGGATCTTCTCTTACAGTGAATCTTCGATGTTGAGCAGCGGTCTCTTCTTCTAACTCTGGTAGGATCGGTGTGAAAGGAAACATCTCATGAAAGGCATCATCGCGCACGTATGGGATGGTTTGTGAGGTTTGTGCCTGCGATGGCGGAGCTGTTGGAGTCGTTATTGCTGCAGATGTGGAAGCCTGCGCAGATGACTCGATTTTAGTGCAGGGCTTTGGGATTGTTTTGTTTAATCGACCGAGCCTCACTGCCTTAACAAACAGCGTCTTCGGTCTCGATGAGATTTTTCTAAATGAAGATATGGTCCTCTTGCGCATCATCAAGCATCATCGGATGATGATGAGACCTTTGGGCTTGACTCATCATCGAAATTAAATTTTTGACGAGCGCTTTGTCATTACTCGCTCTTAGTTTTTAGAACATCCTCACGGGTCCTTAGGATTTGCAATTGAAGTGGACTCGGCCATCTTCGGACCCCAAGAATGATACATCAAGTTTCTCTTGGGAGTCATGAAGTGCGCTTATCTCCTTTTTCTATTTCATGGCGTTGTGAACGGAGGAATGTTCTGTATCTCTTGACCCTTACCTAGGGAAGTCTCAACCACCCGGGCAATCGGTGCCTGCACTTTGCCCAACAACAGAAATATTTCTCTGTATTGAGTTTTGAGAGGGCAACCGGTCAGACATAGAGGCGATCGGTCGGACCCCCCGTCGACCGTCCCCCTGTGTAATTTTGTGCGATCTAAATTCAAATCTCTATCTCTACGCGACCGGTTAACCTATGTTTTTTGACAAAGAAAATTCAAACCGTTGGACAACCATTATCAGGAAGATTTACTTTATCAATTTTGTACTATATTTCTACATCTTGTGATCTTCCTTTTGCAGACAAAAGTGAAGATGGAGGAGCCTATGTTGGAGATCCAATCTTGAAGACTCTCCTATAAATATAGGAAGATTTGAAGCAAACAATACACAACACACAAGCATACAATACAACAAGAAATCTGCAAAATTCTCAAAGCTTTCATTTTTACATTCTTGTTGTAATAGCCTAAGTTCTTGCACTTGCACAATCTTGAGGTCTAGGCTTTTTGTTCTTGATTACACTTGGACTCAAAGTTTGTACTTCATTTATTGAGTTGTAATCTTGAATTTTTCTATCATCCAAAACAAGATATCCTTGTTAGTGTTCTTGTGGTAAGAACACAATTGGGTGATCTTAGGTATTGAAGAGTGTGGTACTCTTCATAGGTGTTGAAGGAAGATTGTGGTAATCTCCTTGAAGGTGTTGTAAGAAGATTGCGGTAATCTTCAAAGGTGGTGTTGTATTATTGTGGTAATTAATAAAATCTTTTTTTCTTTTTGAAATCCATCCCGGAGATACTGGGGTGGTAGAGGATTAGGCCCTAGGTGGGTTGAACCTCTTTAAATCGACGAGTGTTGTTTATTTTTCGCACTTACATTCTTGTCATTTACTTGTTCATTCGAAAAAAAGGGCGATTTGCGAAAAATCGGCATAATCTATTCACCCCCCTCTAGATTATCGTAGCCACTTGGACTAACAATAACTCCCAACAAAAAAGTGCCCGAGGCAAATGGGCTACCGTGAATGAAATAACACCAAGTTACGATATGACAAAATAATTGGCTGAGTTGACTAAACAAGTTCAATTGTTGGCTACACGGGGGCATCCATTTAATGCCCCTTCCTTTGCCGAGTCATGCAGAATTTGTGGTGAATTTGGTCATGGGGCTAATGTTTGTAATATGGTGGTTGATCAACAGGTTGAGGACATTAACGCTATCTGGGGTTTTCAACAAAGGCCTCGTAATGATCCCTACGCTCAGACTTACAACCCAGGTTGGCGGAATTATCCAAACTTCAGTTGGGGAAATTCGCAAAATCCATCTCAAATCTATCTGAGGCCACCTCCCCAAGGTCAGTCATCAAATCAACCTCGGCCTCCATCGATTGAAGAAAGTTTGAGTTCGTTCATTCAGGTTAGTAAGAAAACTCAAGAGGCCAACATTCAGCGGTTTGAGTCTGTAGAAGCTTCATTCAAACGTCTTGAAACCCAAGTTGGTCAATTAGCTACCCAAATGGGTGAAATTGCTCAACATGTGGTAAATAAAGGAAATCTACCTAGCCAACCAGAACAAGCCCAAGCCGTCACCGTGTTACGAAGTGGTAAGGTTATTGATAACAAAGTTGAAATTCCATTTTCTACCACTTTGACTAACCCTGTAGGTGACGAGGAGATCAAGAATGCATCAAATTCAAAAACCATGCACAAGGAAGAAGAGGGGAGTAAGGAATCTGTCTTGCACAAAACCAACAATCCTTACAAACCTCCAATTCTTTTTCCAAGTCGCCTTCGGAACGAAAAGCAGGATAAGCAGTTCTTGGATTTCTATAACATGTTATCTAAGGTTAATGTTAATTTACCTCTGCTAGATGTTATAAGAAATGTGCCAGCTTATGTCAAATTTTTCAAAGAACTCGCATCCAACAAAAGGAAGTTTGGCGACAATGAGAAGGTAATAGTTTCCGAAGTGGCAAGTGCGATTCTTCAGCACCAATTGCCTCATAAACAACAAGATCCAAGTAGTTTTGTTATTAAAATTGCAATGGGAAATGATAAGGAAACTTTCGGGGTGCTCGATTTGGGGGCCGGGATTAATCTGATGCCTTATTCTATTTTTAAACAACTTGATTTAAGGGAACTGAAGCCCACTAGAATGTGTCTTCAACTTGCTGATAAGTCCATTTGGTACCCTAAAGGTGTTATTGAAGATATTTTGGTAAAAGTGGGTAGTCTCATTATCCCTGTTGATTTTGTTGTATTAGAAGTAGGGGAAGTGCAAAATCAAGATAATGAGCACACACTTCCGTTAGGCCGCCCATTTATGGCCACCACGCACACACTTATTGATGTTAAAAATGGGCGCATGACTATGACTGTTCTCGTAGAAACTGTGACTTTCTCTATTTATGATACTAAACCTATCCCCTCGCATGCATAACTTGAAAATTGTTCTTTCGTTGATTTGATTGATGGGGCAGTCGAAAACACGTTCTTGCATGATTATAGTCTTGACACTTTATTTCTTGAGCAGGATGATATTTTTGACGTCATGGAAGATGTATGGGCAAGTCTAAAACGAGGGGGGTGATGGAAATATTCGCGTTAGAAGATGTGGATAATAAACCCCAACAAAAACTGGAATTGAAAGAACTCCCTAAACATTTAAAATATGTGCTTTTAGAAGCAGGTGAGCAGAAGCCGGTGATTATTTCTACTGTACTTTCTAAAGAAGGAGAGGGAGAATTGTTAATGGTGCTTAGAAAATTTAAAAATGCAATTGGATGGCGGTTGAGTGATATCAAAGGGATTAGCCCTACTACATGCATGCATAGAATTATTCTAGAATAAGGGGCTAAGCCTAGTAGAGAAGCTCAAAGAAGATTAAACCTCGTTATGATGGAAGTAGTGAACAAAGAGGTATTAAAACTCCTAGTTGAACGGGTGATATACCCAATTACGGATAGTGAATGGGTGAGTCCGGTGCATGTTGTACCAAAGAAAAGTGGGATAACAGTTGTAGAGAACGAAAAGGGTGAAATTATTTCCACTAGGACCACGACTGGATGGAGGATGTGCATAGATTATAGGAAGTTAAATGCTGCTACTAAAAAAGACCATTTCCCCATTCCCTTTATTGATCAAATGCTTGACAAACTTGCAGGACATAGTTTCTATTGTTTTTTGGATGGTTTGTCAGGTTATTATCAAGTGGCCATCGCACCGGAGGATCAAGCAAAAACTACTTTCACATGCCCGATTGGGACTTTTGCATTTCGATGAATGTCGTTTTGACTTTGCAATGCACCAAAGAACTTTCCAAAGGTGCATGTTTTCAATTTTTCGACGACATGGTTGAGGACTTCATTGAGGTATTTATGGATGATTGTTCTGTATTTGGATCCTCTTATTCTAATTGTCTTAATAAATTGGCTAAAGTTCTTGAACGATGCATTGAATGAAATTTAACTTTAAGTTGGGAAAAAAAGTCATTTTATGGTGACAAGCGGAATTGTTTTAGGCCATGTGGTTTCAAAAAGAGGGATAAAGGTTGATAAAGCTAAAATTGATGTTATTGAAAAATTACCTCCTCCCATTAATGTTAAGGGCATTAGGAGTTTTCTTGGGCATGCTGGATTTTATAGAAGGTTTATTAAGGATTTTTCAAAAATTAGCCAACCTCTTTGTAAATTGTTTGCTCAAGATGCCCCTTTTAATTTTTGATGAAAAATGTTTGAATGCTTTAAACACATTAAAAGAGAAATTGATAATCGCTCCGTTGTTGTTGCTCTGATTGGTCATTGCTTTTTGAAATTATGTGTGATGCGTCTAATCATGTTGTAGGGGCTATCTTAGGACAAAGAATTGATAAATTGCTCCATGTGATTTACTATGCTAGTTTGACTCTTAATGATGCACACGTAAATTACACTACCACTGAAAAAGAACTATTAGATGTTGTTTTTTCCTTGGATAAATTCAGATCTTACATTGTTGGGTCTAAGGTAATTATTCATAGTGATCACGCAGCCATGCGTTACTTGTTGAGTAAGCCACAAGCTAAACCTAGGTTAATTCGGTGGATTTTGATGTTGCAAGAATTTAATGTTGAAATAAAAGATATAAAAGGGTGCGAGAATGTAGTAGCAGATCACTTGTCTCGTCTCACTCTTACTGATGATACTCTTGCTTCTCATAAAAATGAGCATATAATTGATTCTTTCCCCCATGAGAAATTATTTGAGGTTACTTCAATTCCGTGGTATGCCGACATTGTGAATTATCTTGCATGTGAAATTGTGAGAACTAACCTTTCATTTCAAGAAAAGAAAAGATTTTTGTCTACTTGTAGGTTCTACTATTGAGATGATCCATACTTGTTTAAAATCTGCAAAGATGAAATTATCCGAAGATGTATTCCTGAAAACGAACAGAATGATGTTTTGGCCTTTTGTCATGAAATGCATTGTGGTGGGCACTTTGGAGGTCAGAAACAGCCTTTAAGGTTCTCCAATCGGGATTCTATTGGCTATCATTGTTCAAAGACGCACATAATTTTGGGCTGACATGCGATAGATGCCAAAGGACTGGAAATATTAGTAGGAGGAATGAGATGCCTCTGAATAGTACCTTGGTTGTTGAAATATTTGATGTATGGGGTATTGATTTTATGGGCCCCTTCCCTAAGTCTTTTGGTTATGAATATATACTTGTTGATGTCGTCGACACGTGTCCCGGTGGGTTGAGGCAATCCCCACAAGGACTTGTGATGCTAACACTGTCATCAAGTTTGTGCAGGAAAATATCTTAAGCAGGTTTGGATTCCCGAGGGCTATCATTAGCGATGGAGGAAAACATTTTTGCAACAAGTTATTCAAAAAACTGATGAAGAAAAATGGCATCACACACAAGGTAGCTACACCTTATCATCCTCAAACTTCCGGACAAGTGGAGACTACCAACAAGCAAATAAAAGGAATTTTAGAGAAGACAGTAAATCCTACAAGGAAAGATTGGGCGACCAAGTTAAATGATGCGCTCTGGGCATATAGAACATCTTATAAAACGGTTTTAGGAATGAGCTCCCATAGACTAGTTTCGGGGAAAGCGTGTCATTTACCAGTTGAAGTAGAGCACAAGGCATATTGGGCCATTAAAGCGACAAATTTTGAATTGGATTAAGCAGGAGCCGAAAGGAAGTTGCAACTTTCCGAACTTCGTAATAACGCGTATGAAAACGCGCGGACATATAAAGACAAAGTGAAACAGTTGCACGACAAGAAAATTATTCATAAAAATCTCGAACCAAGTATGAAAGTTCTTTTATTCAATTCACGATTGCGTTTATTCCCAGGTAAATTAAAATCGAGATGGAGTGGGCTATTTGAGATCGAAGAGGTATACCCCTATGGAACGGTAAAACTACTTAATCCAAGGACGCATGAATCTTTCAAGGTAAATGGTCATCGGGTTAAGCCATATTTTGAAGGGGTATCTCGAGTGAACAAATTGAGAGCATAGGTCTCGAAGACGTCACATAAGAACCGTACTCGAGGTATCGTCAAGATAAAGACGTTAAATAAGCGCTTATTGGGAGGCAACCCAATTTTCATTTCTTTTTTTTTTTTTTTTCGACTAACCGTATCTAATGGTTTGTTTGAGTTCTTTTTCTCTTCTTATAAGTATAATAATTATTTTTTTTAAATGAAGTTCGTAATGTCATTTCCTAATTGAGACTCAAAGTAATGCATCGATTTCGAGTTAACTAAATAGCATTATTTTAAACTAGGGATAATTAATAGGAAAAGTAAAATTTTTATTACAAGCAATCAACTTATATTATCAATGACGAATTGCCCCCCCCCAACTTAAAACACGCAATGACCTCAATGCGTAAAAAAATGAAAAAACAGGACGTGCGCGAACGCGCACATATGCACGAACGCGCAATGCAGATGGACGGAGCCGCGGAGCCGCGCTTGGGCACACACGCGGGGTGCGCGGACGCGCACTGGTGAGCGCACGCGCACTGGTGAGCGCACGCACACCTAGGACAGACAGACGCAATATCTGCAGCAGGGGCGAGATTTTCCCCAAATTTTCATTAGCAAATCTTCTCCAAACCCTCTCTAAATTTACCCTATACACAAAATCGACATGAACAACATCAAGGCACTCCGACTAAGCGTGTATCTTCCATCAATGGCATCACATAGAGGCAAAAGGGCACAAGAGGGGACTTCTAAGGCTCAAGAGGATACTCCAATGATCCCGGTTGATTTGGCCGAACAATTCGATGCCCCCTTCCAATCTACTCTGAGGAGGAGGGGCAACGGTATACACGGGTTAGTCAACGCGAGATACCACTTCTCACCTTCTAAATTTACTAATTTTGGATGATTTGGGGTTGAAAGGTGATTTCATGACTCTTGTTGAGGCTTTGGGTTGGAAGAAATTTATTAAATTGACGGGTGTTGCATACTCGGAATTGGTTGTTGAATTTTATACTACACTTCGTTTTTCTGACACACACTTAACGGACTTCACTTGTCGTTTGCTTGGGGTTGAATATAAAGTTGATTATAGAGTCATGAAATCAATTTTTGGATTTTCTACTAGAGGAGTGCGATCTGTCCCGAACTCGTTTAATGCTAAACAATTTTGGTTGGAATTAACTGATTTCGATAATTTTTCGAGTAAAGGGATGCCCAACGGGTTCATTCAAGACCAGACCACTTATTTGTTTCATAAATTTCTCGCACATCAGTTATTTGGAAAAGATGAAAGTAACAAAGTGACATGCCCGGAATTATTTTTTATGTATTGCGCTAAGTCCCGTACCCAAATATGCACTACAACTTTTGTGTTTGATACATTTTATCGGATTCAGAAGAAGAGTACATACAAGTTGGGAATGGGCCATTTTGTGTCACTTATTGCCCTACATTTTGGAATTTCTGATGACACTAGCCTTAATTATCATGAGGTAGAAAGAGTTTTCGTTACTAAGGAAAGTCTGCTCGGTTCAGAATTTTTAACTAAGGCAGGAGAATTCTGGGATTCTACTACTCGCAAATGTTTTAACAACCATAAATGGAACCCGGATGGCGCCTACCGGCCTCGGCTACTACCTTTGGGGACGATAGTCGAGGCGCCGATGATCTTGTCTGAGATGAGCCATAGGATACTCGTTCGCGGTACCTTCGTCCGGGCCCATCTTGACCTCGAGCCGGGCGACACCACCGGTTTGAATGCCGTCTATCACGCCCGATTCTATGCGGGGCAACTTCATCCATTTTCAAGATCGGATGGCCGACATGCGGCAGCCGAGATGATCGTGGCCTCCACACCCTCATGAGAGATATGAGCGCCCGAGATAAACTCATTTGTGATCGGGTGCGAGAATATCGAACAAAACAAAATCGATACTATCTTTTTCGCCTCTCCACCCTCCACCACCTCCCGAGGATGATCGGTGATGCTCCCGACAAATGTGGTTGTTTTTACATTTCTTTTTCTTTCTTCTTGTGTGTTTTTCTCCCTTTGCATGCGGATGTTTTCTCTTTTTGCATGTTATTTTTCACTACTCTCGTTTTTTTATTTTTTGTTTTTGTATTTTCTTCTACATTTGGCTTTTGCAGAATCATAGGCGGATGTACTTTTGACATTACTTAACAATCTCCGAAATTTTCAGGGACGTATTTCATCTCTCCTTCATTTTTTTTACGCATTGAGGTCATTGCGTGTTTTAAGTGTGGATTGATAATATAAGTTGATTGCTTGTAATAAAAATTTTACTTTGCCTATTAATTATCCATAGTTTAATAATAATGCTATTTAGTTAACTCGAAATCGATGCATTACTTTGAGACTCAATTAGGAAATGACATTACGAATGCATATGATTTGACTAAGTTGTGAATTAACCCTTATGATAAACGAATTAGGCGATGGTTAAACAATACTCGAGGTTGTGGGGTATGAATTACGGGATTTTATTGATGTAAATTAAGTTAAAACTCTTATTTTTATGGATTACAAAATTGCCAGCCTTGCGAAAAAAAGAAAAAAAATGCAGTATAAGCAATTCGTCATTGAATATATAAGTTGATTGCTTGTAATAAAATTTTTACTTTGCCTATTAATTATCCCTAGTTTAATAATAATGCTATTTAGTTAACTCGAAATCGATGCATTACTTTGAGACTCAATTAGGAAATGACATTACGAACTTGATGCATAGGATTTGACTAAGTTGTGAATTAACCCTTATGATAAACGAATTAGGCGGTGGTTAAACAATACTTGAGGTTGTGGGGTATGAATTACGGGATTTTATTGATGTAAATTAAGTTAAAACTCTTATTTTTATGGATTACAAAATTGCTAGCCTTGCGAAAAAAAGAAAAAAAATGCAGTATAAGCGCCAAAAAAAATGCAACAGAGCGCTAAAAAAAGAAGAAGAAACAATCGAGATTATACTCTGTTGGTTAAGCTGCTTAGTAACTAGGAGCATCATGTGCCCCATGTTTGACTTTTACGTAAAACAGCGGTTTAAGCATGAGTATGGGAAACCACCCTAGGAGTCTTTGGAAAACATCCGAAGTTTACACCTAGTGGAATAATATCTCGGGAAGTCCAAGCAAAAAAAAAAAAAAAAAAAAATGGCTAGTACTTACGTAATTTATACATGAATATAAGGGTTGCGACTTTTGATACAAATTTGAAATTTTGTAAAGAAAGCCAAACACTTTGAGTAATTGCTTAACTTTAGCTAAGTGAGTTTATTGCGAAGGTTGAGGATCGATGAGGAATAATCTGGGGTGGATAGAACTTGATGTCATGGAAAAATCGATTTTCAAAATAAGCTTTATATTTCTTGATTAAATTTATGGGCATTATTATTTGCTTGAGGACAAGCAAAAGGCTAAGTGTGGGGGAGTTGTTTTGCATGTTTTTGTGTGTGAATTTTGTGTGATTTCTATTTTTCGTATGAGTGATTATGCGTGTTTTTGTGTCTTTTCGCCCCATTTTATATTGTCATATGTTACGTATGGTATTTTTCGTTGTTTAGTAGGTTTTCATAAAAAGAGAACTTAAAAATGGACTAAAACGGTTGAAACTGAAATTACGGGCGAATAACGGTCGGGGGAAGCCAAAGTTGTCTTGCGTGCGCGTGCACTGCTGCCAGCGCAACATCAAAAGCGACGTAAATGAGCGCGCCGTGCACGGTCTTGTGGCAGCTGTGAGGCGCGCGGACGCGCACTCCGTCGGCAGGCAAGAGCAGGCACCCGCGCGCTAGGCACCCGCACAAGCGCCCGTGCAAGGCATGCGGGCGGCAAGCAAGACACGCGCGCAACCATGCGCGAGAGGAGACTGCGCGGACGCGCACCGCGAGAATTTTCTAGAAATTTTATTCCGATTTTCCCTTTCCTTTTTGGATTGTTCCACCTTGTATAGGCTTAGGCTTATAAATAGCCCTTGGGGAATCCATAATTTTGTACACTCTCATTCATAGCACTTTTATACTTTAGTTTTTTGGTATTTTTCTCTTGCTTTCAACATTGGGATTGCTTGGGTTCTTCCTCTTGAAGTTATTTTTGCTTTTTAATCATAGAGTAAGATTTCTTCATCTCTTTTGTCTAATTTTAATTGTTGGGTGACTATTATTATTGCATGATTATATTTATGATTATATTCTTTCCATCAATTGAGATTATGATTCCATCTCCAAGCATGAACTAATTTCCTTGTTCTAGGATTATGATGATTTGATTCAAACAAACAAGCATGAGTATTGATTAATTGATCTTTTTCCTGAATAAATTGTTTTACTTGTTGATTGATTGTTTGGCCAACTCTTGATTGTTTGAGGGAATAATTGAGATCGAGAGAAGATATTATTCCTGGACTAAATTTATTCAGGGGGTTAGATATGAATCAGAGATGTATTATCTAACTCTAGGCTTAATGAAAATAGCAAATTATTGGGATAGCCCTAATCTGGGAATACGAAAGTTATCAGATCTAGACCTAGTCTTTACATATTTGTTATATTTGTTAACCGCATGATCAATTAATTGATATTCTGCTTGCAAGTTTGATGAGATGAATTCATAATCCTAGACTTTCTTCCATATCTTTTTCTCCAAGTTTACCCGTGCTTAGTCTTAATCCATCTTTTTAATTATTTTCTTTTAGTTTATTTAAAACCAACAAATCTGGTTAGAGTGTTTAGGTTTTATTTTCTGTCTATTGTGTTGTATAATAATTATTTGTCGGCTAAGTCTTCCTTGAGAGACGACTTGTGGTTAACTTGCTACCCTACAATTGATCTCGTTCTCTTGCGAGGATTGTTAGACTTTTATAGGTGTTTAGCAGTCGAACATATTCCCTCAATCGGCTTTACCCCTTGGTGATGATGCCAAAAGAAGGAAGATGAAAGTAAAAATCAAGGGAGTAATAAGGAAGGAGGTGGAAGTAAGGGGGAAGCAAGTAGTAATGGGGAAAGCGTGAAATGAAGAAGTCGCCTCGAAAATTATGCTTGCGAAAACCCTCGGCAAGGTGAAGTGACAACCTCTATCCTCGGTCCACCGCCTCAAAATCAATGTTGAAGAGAAAGATGATTTGGCCTTCAAGAAGTCTCGAGAGGCCATTGAAGCTTAATTTGAAAAGGTAGCTGTGAAACATCATGGAAGGATTGAAAATCTAAAGGCAATGTATGAAGGCCCCCCAGCTGGACTGTTAAATGATTCCCCAGCTGTGAGACCCCCTCGTGAGCTTACATTGCACGATGAAGGATCGAGCCGAAATCACAGAGGAGTTTCAAACTCTAATCGCATAAGGATATTTCAAGAATATGACTCTACCCCAAGCATGGGATCCGTATTGGGAGAAAGGACTCGACTTATGTAAATCATCGACAGCGCGAGTTTGGCGGATTACTGACTACCAAAGCACCCGTACAGTACACTTCAAGAGGAGGAGCTGAGTCACAGCGAGGAAGGGGAAGGTTTGGCAGTGGTGGAAGAGGCAGAGGTACTCCATCACAGGACAATTGTCTTGTGAAGGAGCGAGTCTAGGGCAAGCGGTAAGAGTCGTGTGTGATCAAAGTTGTCTCGGATCGATAACTACTTTGTAACCAAGCTTAAATTACTTAGTGGATTCCTCCCGGGAGTTGGAGAAGAGTGGACTAGAGGAATTACCCCATCCTCGAACCACTATAAAATTGCTTGTGTTCATTTTACTTTTCAACACACTCTATTACCTGCTTTAATTTATAACTGCTGATATAGTTAAACTTGCTAAAGTCTGCTGATAATAATCATTGCTAAAATAAGTGTTGAAAAACGTGCTTAAATTCATAAGGGTGAAAAGTCTTCCGCTAACAAAACCAAATCAATGAATTTCTAAGTGTTAATAAAAACAATTTGACTAAGTTATACTATCAATGACTCGGTCGACGTTGTTGAGTGGGTAACTTTGTTGTGTAAGTCAACCTAGCTGTCCCTCAAGCTGATTTGAGTTTAACTCTGAAAATGTATTAAAAGGACTAAATCGAAAAGTTGGTAAGATTTATTCAATCTCCCCTTCTAAACCTTACACATCATCCCTTTGGACCTACAACTTTGGACTGCTAGAATTAGTTCACCCCGTGCCATTACATACGGGAGACTTGAGGTAGTCATGGTTCCTTTTTCCACCATATAAACCAAAAAAAGGAAAAAACTGATCCTACCCCGAAGACACATTTATTCGGGTTCAGTCTCATCTTATATCATAGCAATGTTTCAAAGGTTCATGTCAAGTCATCTATGTGAGACTCGACTTTTACACTCTTTACTAACATATCATCCATATATATTCCATTTTTCTCCCTAATAAATGATTTTTGAACATCTTGTCAACCTACACCTGCTAGGCTGCTCCAACATTTTTCAATCCAAAAGGCTTGAAATTTGGATTTACCCAACTCAATCCACAATCCTAACTCAAATGAGATGAATATGTTTTACGTATTAAATATGTTTTATATATGCCCGATTTAGTTTTTCTTTTGAGTTTATGTCATCTCATTTTCAAACTCTTGACATGTTATTTTTTTTAAAAAATATGCAAAATATTTCATTGATGGGATCTAAAGTCTGTCATCCTAAATTTAAACTTTTATACCAAAGTACAATTTTGAAAGATTACATTCGTTCCCTTATACACTGTGCATGGATGATGTCTCAGTATTATATATTTTGTTTTAGTATGTGATCGATAATGCACAAATATAGTATGAATATTAAACCAAATTACTAAACTCAACTACTCAACAAAATAAAGAAAAAAGGGGCAAAAATAAAGGGTCATCTACCCTACACACTAACAGAAAAAATAAAATTGACACATGTTATCATCTCATTATTCTTGGACATTTGTCAACATCTCATCTTTCCAGTTCCTCATGGCGACTTTACATTTATCTGTATGGTAATCTTAGGTACAAAATCAAAATATAATAAATTTAATCAAGATTCTAAAAACTAAACTATAATTCCAAAAACAAAGAATTTGTTCACAATTAGTTTAGAAAAGTCGATCTTTGATCAAATCTATTCAAGAAGATTTTTTATTGAGAAATACTCTATTTTTGAATTAAAAGATAAAAAATTATGAGATAATAAAAAAATCAAGGATTCTATGGACACTATTAAATTTGTTATATTTTAAATTTATGACACTAAAATTTTATCTTTAGACAAAACTCTAACACACGGGTGTTAGTATAGTATGACTATAAATTAAAGGGCATATTTTTTTGTTACAAGTTACAAAGTTGGGCTTCTATTGATATCAAATAAAAAAAAGGAAAAATTACCAATGTTGAAAATCCATAAATACCAACACATCCCATTTATACCTTTTTTATACTCTTTTTACGTTGTTTTTGAAATTCAAAAAAAAAATCGATTCTCCAATCTATCTTGGGCAAAAATCTCTCTCTTTTGCAAAAAATCGGAAAAAATCGGGAAAAAATGTCAGGCGCCATTTTGCCAAAAATCGGGGAAAAATCGGCAAAATACAAAAAAAAATAAAAAAATAAGAAAAACTTGGGCTCTTTAAAATGAAGGCCCACCTTGAAGTGAAAATCTCACCACCAATGAACATCAAGATATTTATGATAATTAGTTGATTTTGGAGAAAACCTCCATTTATTGTGGACATGCGATTTACTGTGGTTTTTAAAAAAAATGACAAAGAATAAATCAAGTTTTTTTGAAATCCATAAATATCAACACATCTCATTTATACCTTTTTTTGTTGATATGTTCTTTTTATTGTTTTTGAAATTTTTCCTAAAATATTGTTTATTTTTTTTCGTTGTTGTTTCTATCTTTTTTTTTTTCTTCTCTCTTCTTCTCTCTCTCTCTCTCTCTCTCTCTCTTTCATTTGAAACTTTTTTTTTGAGAAACATAATTGCATGTCCGCCATTTTTCGTGAGTTCGGGTTGTTTTTTTCGGCAACTATTTTTCTTCTCTTTTCATCATCGCTAAAAACCGTCTCTTTAAATGAAGGCCCACCATGGAAGTGAAAATCTCACCACCAATGAACATCAAGATATTTATGATAATTAGTTGTGCGTTGGAGAAACCTCCATTTCCACTTTGTGGACATGTTTGATTTTGTGGTGGTTATTTGAAAAATGATGTGAAGAATAAATTTAAGTTTCTTGGTGTAAAAGATGGTGTTTTCTTGTGTTTTATGTTGTTGATATGTTGTTTTTATTATTTTTCAAATTTTTCGTATAAGATGTATTGTTTATTTTTTTGTTTCGTTGTTGTTCAAAAATTTGTTTTTTATTTTTTAAAAAATTGTTTTCTTTATTGTTTCTTCGTTGTTTCATTTGAAACATGAAAAAATAATTGAAACAAATATGAAACAATGTCATTTCTTCTTCTATTTATTTGTTTTTTTGTTAAAATGTTACATTTTTTTCTCTTTCTTTGTAATTGTACTAAAAATAAAAGAACCAAACGCTGTGAGATTCTTTTCTTCCTTTGTGCAGCAAGGGCGATATATTCGGGAAAATATGTCTTCTCGTTTATTTCTTCGCCGTTCCGTGATCGGACGTCAGAATTTGTTTCGCATACATTGAGGAGGCTCGCGAGGAAATCTCTAATTGGCCCCAACCACAATTTTTTGTGGTTATTTTTATCGCAGAAAATTGTTTTGGTAATGTGTTGGTTTGAATGCGTGTTTTGTTGGTAATTAGAATGAAATTTAGTCGATAATTTTGGTAAAATCTTAGCTGTATTTTTGCGAGGACTCGGTCAAAAATAGGTGGGCATTTGTGTCATTTTCCTATAAAAAAATGGAGGTCCATAGACCTCACATTAATTAACTAAGAACCAAAGCGCGTGAGAATTGATTATTTGTTTTAGAATAAGTTGGTTTGGCGATTTATAACAGTATACATTAACCAAAGGGAAAAATTTGATTTATTGAAGAATAAATGTTTATCATGACTTTGATTTGTAATTGTACTAAAAATAAAAGAAACCAAACGCTGTGAGTTGCGCTTTTCCATTTGATTCACGTTTTCTCAAGCAATTTGGCAGCAAGGGCGATATATTCCCGGGATAAATCTCGCACCGTTTATTTCCATGGTGGCCGCCGTCTCGCCGTTCCGTGATCGGACGTCAGAATTTGTGTCTTTATCGCATACATTGAGGAGGATCGGAGGAAATCCAGTAACTCCGCCCCAACCACAATCAAACGACCCGATTGCAGTAACTCCGGATCGATCCGAATTCAACAAGAAGGCTTCAAGAGTAGGCCAACGCATCCACCAAACCTCGCAGAAAATCGACCGTCTATCCAACCGTAAGCTGTGTTGCTCTTCGAATGGATGTTTTGTGGCTTTATTTGATGAAATTTAGTCGATCAATTCTAGAAGTATTCGGATTAGCTGTAATTACTTGTACGAGGACTCGGAATGATAGAGCTCGATGTGATTTGAGGGATATTTAGTTATAACTGTTGAGATATCTCCTCTTTGAGTTGACCTCGACTTGCCATTAATTAATTAGGGAAGAAGCACGTCACTACTCCTTCTATCACCAATTTGTTTTAGAATAGAACCTCGTGAGCTTAGGCTCTCCCAAATATGGTTGGGGAGGGTATACATGAAAACCAATGGCTTAGAAAATGATTTGATTTATTGAAGAATAAATGTTGAGTATGCATGAACCTTTTGATATATAATTAATAGTCTATAACTGGAATTGAATAGTATATTTATGTTATCTCAGTTTTCAAAAGACAAAAAGGGTACCCTTGGATGGAGTCCATGTTTAGGATTTTCTTATCCTCCATACAATAAGGAAGCCCTATTCCAAAGTTTAGATTTCCCATGTTTTCTGGAAGATTGTGTATTTCAATTAGAATCTGGTCTTGGCACCCCCTCTTAAATCCAGAATTAGTGACCTCAGCTCATAAATGTGACAGTCACCTGCCAAATTTCAGTTGTGTGGATTCATCTATACTTGCATTAGTGAAGAGACCAGCCATTTTGGTAATTTGATGTTTCTGGGACTTAATTATTTTTCTTTTAGTTCCATTATCATAGTGTTTGGACCTTGTGACCTCCATGTTGTAGAATCTTTCTTTACCAATTTTTTCCGTCATTTTCTTTTCCTTGCTTAGGGTCCATTATATCATTTTTCAATGCTTTCATCCTTTTTTATACAAAAAGTTCTCTTCTTCATCGTTGTTTTGCACAGTACATGTTTATTGGCATTTAATGCTCATTATAGTTTGTCCTATCTCATGCCAGCCTTAAAAGATCTTGTAGGAGATAAACTGATACTATACTCCATTATCGTAATACCAATTCCAATTTGTATTGGATTGTTGCCGTTGTTTTATCATGCTATCCTCAGGTTTTTAATACATATCCTCCTTATACAGTAACGAAAAGGTCATCTATTTTTGATGATCGGAGCAAGGAAAATGAAGAGCTAACTGCCTTGATTAAAAATGATATCACTGCGCTTAATATTGCTATTTCCGATTTGCAAACCCTCCAAAACATGGAGATTTCTGACAGAAATTATTCGGGGGATAGAGTTGTTCATTTGACTGCTGTTTGTGATGATTTGAAGAACAGACTTATGAGTGTGACTAAGCAGTTCCAAGATGTCTTGACTACTAGAACGAAGGTACATTTCCTCTAGCCGACGATGTTATCCTTTGTCTGATGAGCAGAGTCACTGGCATCTTCCTCCTAACCAGTCTTATCATTTCCACAGAACATCAAGGCTCATGAGAATCGGAAACAGATATTTTCCACAGTTGTCTCAAGAGAGAACCCTTTGAAGCAGCCCCCTAATACTGTGAAGGAACCACCCCCTTGGTCGAGCTCATCCGAATCATCTGGAGGAAATCTGCAACCATCAGTGTAAATGCTTTTTGGCTGGTCCATTTCAGATGTTGATGTAGTACTTGTTTGATATTTACATTATAATCAAGATGATTGTGTTCTATGATGTCGCCTTTTGTAACTGTGATCAAATCTAATTGCCAATTCTTAGGGAAGCAAAACAAAACTTGCATATGTTGTACCTGTTTGTTCTTGAATATTGTATGCATGACGCCATAGGAGTCATCCTCGTATCAGAAACGTAATGGGAACCTTTCTTCTTATTTTAACAGAAAAGAGTTAAAAAAAGCATATTCTAGGACTATAAATATATTCTGCCGGAGATTGCGCTATAAAAAGATTTTTTTAAGGTTGCTGTATTTGTTATACTTGGCTAATTCACTTGGCAAAATTGAAGCTTGCCAGTAGGATGAAGAATATTTCAGTGAGAGTTAGATTGCGTTATGCAGGTTATGCATGAAGGCTTTTGAAATTCTGATTAAGCCTTCTTAGAGGAATTGCATTCTAGTTTTGAATCTCTGATTAGGGAGCTGTTCTGTGCACTAATAACATTATTCAAGAAGTTATGCTTTATGAGTAAGGGAAGAAGAAGGCCGACATATACAGTGCTCTGTAACCCTTGATATATTTTGCCTCTAAGGAATTGTTTCTACACAAGGACTAATCAAAAACACCCAACGTGGTATCACTTCATCATATTATATATAATGAAAGTAAATGGTTATAAGAGTCTACAGGCCAGACCTCTTCAATTTGGAAGGACTGATTGAATTTTGGGAACGTAAAGGTTTGGAATCTTGATCTACAATTTGCACTTCATGAGTGCTTGAACAACATAGGGCCAAAAACTATCATGGATCTCCAAATATGACATATCCTGAGTTTTTAACACTCTTGTAGCTCATCACACCAATATGGCTTGACTATCATTGTTAAAGATGTTTCCGCAGATCAACATAGAGTGCAGAATGTTAGATTTTCCGTTTGCTGCATGTATTCAGCATCAAATACAGCTATTTGGTCTTATTATGTCAACTTTGGATTGTTTCTGACAATAACCATTGCATAAATGTGTAGATGCTTTTACAATACTCTTAGTGTACCATGTCTGAAGTAAATATGACTCATCAACCTTTTTTTTCTGTTGGATCGATAAAACTTGTAATTCTACACTAACTACATGTTCACTAGTACGCTATATCTGAATAGATGACTCTATTGCTATATTTCTTCTGTTAATGGGCATGTTTAATATGTATTAATATTTTTTTTGATTGGTACTTTTTGGTGTAATGTCATGTGATTGGTACTTTTTGGTGTAATGTCATGTCCTGTTGCATGAATCAACTAGAAAGTTGCATGAGTATATTGAGGTCTCAACAGGTGTAGAGCTATTCGCAAGCTGAATTTCAATGTCTGGCAGGTGGTTCAGTTCAATTTGCATTTTTCTTAACATATCCAACTAAAATATTCATTGATAACTTAAGGCACTTAATTATACTTGACCTATTCTGTTTGTTCCTGCTACTTTGACCTTCACCCACTCTATCTAGTTAATGTTTAGCAATTGGGTTTGAACTTTTTCTTTATTTTACATTTTTGTGACAATGTAATATATGTACGTTGTTCTAGTTTTTGGGAGAAAGAGGAAGCCATTTACTTTTAATTTATATCGGAATGTAATTATGTGCTGGAGGGTTTATTTAAGTTCATAATTTATTGAAGAAAAAGGCCAAAACAATTCTTCCATTGAAGTCCTGTTTTTCACCCTTCAAATCTGTAGTTCCTTCTTTTTTTGAAATACATGTGGAATTTATATATTGGTTTTGTAGATAAATGTGTTTTAATCTCTGATCTGTTTTTTTTTTTCTGCTCTTATCATTTCAGATCAATGGGAAACAATGTTCAAGTTGGCAACCAACTAAGGTATGTCTTCTACAATGGTACTTTGTTATATGTAGGTAAATAATATCTTGTTGCTGTGTGCCGTAGTCTTCACTGCTACAGCTTATGTATTGCTTGTTCACTAAGGTAGAAAATAACAACCAAGAATCGACTTAAAACAGAGATCTGTTGTTTGCCTTAAGTCAGATTTTAAGATTATATCCTTGGCAAAATGGTGGATCTACAAAAGCCAAACTGTACCCAGCCAATCACTCACCCACCCGAAAAACTACAAAAGTAGAAATTATAAGAGAACTTGTACAATCACCCTGCTACATACCCTCAGAATGAGGAAAAGGGTTGAAAATTAGTCCGCTGTAATTTGAAATGGTCTGTTTCATAGGTAATTAGCGATCATTGCACAAGAACTAGTTCATGTTCTAGTTTGTGTGAAGTACTTGACATGAGATTTCTTTCATTAGTCATCTACAGTCCATTGTCAACAGTATCTCATCTTTTCATCATTGTATGTGTGCAAAGTTTGCACATCGATATGCTCTAGAGTCTAATATTTTTGGGTTAATTATCAGCATAGTTACAACTGCTGTTGTTTTCTTTTTATTTGGCAATTTATTTAACTAAATATTTTAGGATCCAATGTTCCCCTTTTCATTTACTGCAAAATATAGCTTATTTTTAAATAATAATATTTGCTTTGTTTAGTATACAAATTATTGGTTCTATTAAGATATGATTCTATCAGTGGTATCACTCACCCTTTATAAGGGTGTTAACCAGGGTTCGAACCTTGTATCTGTCAGTTTCTTTGAAATTTATCTCATCCACTCCAACCAGTACTCCCAACTTATTTAAAAAAAAGATATGATTATATCAGCTACACAAGTCTAACATGAACATCACGTGTAAAGGGAAGAAAAAATCAGAAAAGCTGTTAACTTGAGATCAGTTTCTTTGGGAACTAATATGACATTGACTCACCATGGCTATTCAACATCAAACGCAAAGTTTTCTACTGAACTTTTAGCTTCAGCAAGAAGAGCCAAATATGAATCCTAGGCGTGAATGAAAAGCAACCACAAACACAGTCACTTGAGCTCAATTACTTTATGCTTAGTAAATTAATTTTGAATTCAAGTTTGCTTATGCAAATTTTGTTGGCCGTAGCTTGAGCTGTATGAATTAACTATCTACTCCTTATAAAGGAGGTAAACTTAATAGTTGTTCACCTATTTCTAATTATTGCATCTCTCTTTCAATTATCTTGTTTCATTTAATTTGTACAGATTAAGTCATGGAAATTAATGATTTATTTTACCTTCGTATCTGAATTCTTGGTTATTCTCATAATATATGAATTATTTTTATACCACTACTCTTGCGCTGAATTTGATCTTTATAAACTTTGTCATATGTAGTTCCCTGTGATTTGCTTCCAGACTAACATGAATTTTCTGTTATGTAGACGAAGAATGGCAACAGATGCTAACCCGTCCCCTCAAATGGAAGCATCCATGTTGCAGCAGGTGGTTCCACGGCAAGAAAGCATCTCTCAAAGTCGGACGGTTGCTCTTCAAAATGTGGAATCTACAATTTCAGAACTCAGTGGGATTTTCACACATTTGGCTACAATGGTTGCACACCAAGGGGAGCTGGCTATCAGGTAAATGAATCTTGTTCATATGTAACTTAGGTTGCATTTGGATGGAAGGGTTTGAAACAAGGAATTCAAATCATAGTAATATAGCCATTGAGTTTGTTTGACTAATCTCATAATTCAATGAATGTCAAGTCCTCCTATTTTGAGTTTTTGAGTCATTGTTGTGGATTTTAAATCCATATTATGGAGTCATTTGAAATCCTTCTTCCCCCGTTAGATCCAAATCTTTCCATCCGATAAGATGGATTTTAGATCCACCACAATGACTAAAAAAATAGGTTAAAATAGAGTTCAAGGATTTGAAATTCATTATATCATGAAATTATCCAAACATACTCAATGGATTTGTTATTATGGATTTGAAATCATTAACTTCAAATTCATCAATTCAAATGAAGCTTTAGAGGATTTCCATTTGTCTAGTGTCCAAGGTATTGTTTCGAACTAAAATGTTGTACACATTCAATATAAATATCTTCTGTTGGTCAACTTCAAGTTGCTCATGGTGATCCCATTTTTCTGGATCGAAATGAGCAGGATTGATGACAACATGGATGAGTCACTAGCAAATGTTGAAGGTGCTAGTAATGCTTTGCTGAAATACTTGAATCAAATATCGTCAAACAGGTGGCTTTTGATCAAAATGTTTCTCGTTCTAATCTTATTTCTGGTTATATTCATGGTTTTTGTCCTTTGATTTGTGGGTATGGGGAACTACATTTGCTTGGACGTGTTTGTTTTTATCTCATCTGTCGACATGTCAAAATTCACAGCTGCCCACACTCTATAGTTCAGAGTTTTAGTGTTGGATCTGTATATATTTTCAGTAGTTCCATTTTTTTGAACCACTGGTTTCAGGTTGAAGTTTGTTTCTTTGAGATGTATACCAACATCCTTAGTTTTAGTTCTTATATGTGTTATTCTTTGAACCACCACATGAACTCAAGAATGTTTGAA
Source organism: Rehmannia glutinosa (assembly GCA_016081115.2). Lineage (NCBI taxonomy): Eukaryota > Viridiplantae > Streptophyta > Magnoliopsida > Lamiales > Orobanchaceae > Rehmannia > Rehmannia glutinosa. The sequence goes on from JABTTQ020002793.1 coordinate 69,325, forward strand.
GAATATGGATTAGCGGTTGACTTATATGTGCATTCAATAATGTTTGTCGTGTTTCTTGGTGTGTGGATCATGCTCGCATAACTTGAAGCACATAAATACTTCTTATTGAAGGGGGAAAAATCTCCTGCCACTGGTAATGGTCGATTAGGACCAAGATGTTTTTTATGATGCATTTGTTTACCCTACCAATGAATAGAATGTTTACTAACGTCAATACAAAAGAACTCATACGCTTTCGCAATATCTAATTAATATTAAAATTACAATGCACGGAGAAAACTTTTTACTGTATCTTCAGAAAATGGTAAATTGAAATGCAATAAGATATTACTGCGTGAAAGATAAAAATTAAAAATGAAACATCACTTTTAAGTTTTAATATTTACGAACTCTTTTATAACAATTTTGATAAATTGGTAACTTCAATTTTTTATATATTAATTTTAAATAAATAAAAAATCTTTGAAAATATATATTCATAATAACTAACTGAAAAATTAATATAATGTTGTTTCAAAAAATGAAAAAGCTAAGGTAGAAATTGTTTACCAAAATTTTTTTCTTTTTGTTCCGCTAGAAAGAAGGAAAAAAGATTACCCCAAAGTATAAATGCTTATGAAAAATTTCAAAAATACATTATTCGCTTTCATTTTTCTCCCACCAATCACTTATCCCTATTTTTCAAAAAATCTATCAAATCGTAGGTCGTTATTAAACATCATCCCACACAAATTCTACTATTCATAACTCACAATTCTAACTATCAATCATATACAATCAATACTTTTATTCTTTTTTATCAAATCAACTTTTATTTTTACTTTTTCATCTCATGTCCAATCACAATCTCAATATTTCTCTTTTTTCTTCTAGTTTTTTTTACCACTATTCTCCAGCAAAAATAAAAGTTTCAAAATAAAAACATATCCAATCGCTACCTAATGCATTGATTTCACTAAGAAATATTAATGTTTTGTAATGTTTTGGATTGGGTTGTCTATTTTTTTATACCACGTATATTTGTTATTATTATAAAATCATTTTTATAAAATATTAAATCCTATTTATCTTTAATGTATTAAAGTATCAAATAAATGTATTTATTTCACGAATAGCCAGTCAGCCGCAAGAGATTGAACTATTAGTTTGGGCCGATGATAATTCGAAAAACAAACAAAATAATGTTGTACACAAAGAAGTATTCCAAAAGTTATAATTTTTATATGTAATGATTTCATATATTTTATGTTCCACAAAATTGTAAATTTATATATACATTTAATTTATGTAATTTGAAACAAGACATCCATGCATTGCACGGGTAAAATCCTAGTTAATAATTATCCAAAACTAAAATTTATTAGTTAATTATGATTCTAAAAAAAAAACTTATGGTAATTTTATTCATAGTTTGCTTTTTTAGTTATATGTAAAATTTCGGCTATCTCTTGTGCATTTAATTGATTTTTACTTTTGTATTGCTACTACAAGTGATTTAGTCTTAATATGAAATTTGATTAAGGAATAAGGGCAATTTAACATATATTTTAAGCTTTAGCGAACTCGAACTCCATCTTTAACAAACTCTAGTTTGCTTCGACGAGCTCGAGCATATAACGAGCCTTTTACGAGCCGAGCTCGAGCTAAGCTCGTTAAAGCTTAAATGAGCCTTTTACGAGCTAAGCTTTTTAAAACTTAAACGAGTCTTTTATGAGCCGAACTCGAGCTTAGCTCGTTGAATATATTAAACGAGCTTTTTACGTGCCGAGCTCGAACTGTTCGCGAATCAAATAATTTCCAAACGAGCCAAGCTCGACTCAATGACGAAAGCTCGTATTGAACTCGAGCCGATCCAAAAACTAAACGAACGAAACTCGAATTTGTTCATGTTCAGCTTGTTTGCAGCCCTAGCCCTAGCCCTAGCCCTATTTATAGAACATCCTAAAAAATATATAATAGTATTTTTTGGGGAAAAAAATGAATAGCATCTGGGTAGAGACGGCTGATATGAAAATGATCAAATTAATCTCCTAAGACAAAAAAAAGAAAATGATCAAATTAAAAACTAACTATAGTCTATATATGTACCTTTTTTTTCTGTCATTCTTTCTCCCCAAGGCAAGCTACCGTACTCACTCATCGTCTTCATTTTGCTCTTCTTTCTGCGCAACGAACTTAATAATGGTCTAGGAAATTGTTTCTCTATCAATCAAACCCTATATTTTAATTGATTTATAAACGAACTCTTCAATTTTCTGATATATTTTTTTAAAAAAATATTGAGTTAAGAGGAAAATGTGTAGCGTGATCATTCTTTCCCGCTTTCTTACCCCTCGGCCCTCATTTTTCGACTAAATTCCACTCGGTTTTTTTTTTCATTTTTTTTGCTAATGTTTCTGGATCTCTTCAGCTTTGGTTCAGTAAAGCAACTTGATATTGGAAAATGGCTCCGAGGAGGCGACGCTCAAAGGTTTTCTCCGACACCTGATTTTTTTTTAATATGTTTTTTGTTGGGTTAAATTGTGTGAGTTAAATTCACGCACAATCTTCATAAAGGTGCGGATATTGAGCCATTTGAGATTTTTATTTTTACTTTTTGCAGGTGGGTTTGACGAGAATGCACGCGGCACTGGATGCTATGCGCCCCATGGGGTTTTCCACGGATATTGTGCGCAAGAGTGTGAAAAATCTCCTTAAGGTTTGGTTTTTTCTATTTTATTTCGGATGCCTTTGATTGCTGATTATTTTTTCCATTTTCATATTTAAAAATCATGTTGTTGTTGATGGATATTGTGATCCCAATAGTTTGCTCAGATGTTTATGATTACCAAATTGTCAGGCAGTCATGGCTATTGATTCTTGCATTTTTATCTGTTTGGTTCCCAAATGTTGCTGTTATTGAGATGTTGGAGCCTAAAATTAGTTTAATGATGTGTTCTTCGAAAGGGGCTTTTCTTGTTTGCTACTTTGCTTTATACTTTTGACTTCTTGTATGTTGCTCATTTATGCCTATGAGTGTGTTGGAGGGAGGCTGGCACTATTGTGTAAAATAAAAAGGGATAATTACAAATAGTACGCCAGAGGTTTAGCCTAATTACAAAAAAATGAGTTTAAAATCTTTTAAAATTACAAATACCCCCTTAGTGTGCTACAAACACCCCTTGAGGTTTGTAATCACCTAACAAACACCCCCCTCTTGAGGGTGCAATTTGTGAAATAGAAACAAATGTTAAGGGGATATTTGTATATTTTGAAAGATAACTGAGTTTTTTTGTATTAGGCTAAACCTTAGGGTTAGTTTTGTAATTATCCCAAATAAATATTGTTAAGTTGTTAATTTTCAGGTTTATGGAGATGATGGCTGGGCGTTTATCGAGGAGGCTGCGTATAAGCTGCTCATCGACACGATTCTTGAGGGGCCAGACGTAGATCAACTCGAGCACGAACCAGAACATCTGCCATTAGAAAGTGGTTCACATGGGAGTTATGAACCAGAATTTGTGCATGAACTGTGTGATAAAGAGATCATCCTCGAAGAGGAAGTGTGCGCACCGGGTATTCATGAACCAGAGACAAATGGTAAAGCGATCGATATTAAACAAGAGAGTGCATCGGATATTCAAGAACCACAGACACATTGTGAAGAAATCAATATCAAACAAGAGAAAAGTCAGGAACAGGATTTGGATGTCAAGGTCACACCTATGCTTTTGCAGGTAGCATTATTTTGGTGTGAACTATTTTATCTGCATCCTTGCATGTTTAAAGAAATTTGCTAATGTCACTTGTTAATTTTCTGTCTAATATGCCTGGTGAGTTGAAGAAAAGAGGAAAATTTATAGTGAACAAGGAATTTGGGTGGTTTTTGTTCTAAAGTATGTTCTGATTTCTAGTAGTGGCAAAAGCATATTTAGTAACATATTCTTTCCAAGCTCTTATTTCTTAGGAGAAGGAATATTTGAGTAAATGGACTGTAAGAAGTTTGAAGATCATATGCAAGGGCCATTTTAATGGGGAACAACGGATATTGTGTGTAGTACTGTGGAACAGTTCTCTCGTAGGGCTTTCTTAATTGTTTTCAATTAGTATTTTCCATTTTCAGCAGTTTCTAGTGTATTTTCATATTTGCAATAGTTTTTACGGGAAAATGAAAATGTCTTGTGATATAGTGTAGAAACTTATATTTTCCGGATCAAAAATGTTATTTTTGTATTAAGAGTAAATAGTCAATGAGTCATATCATTCTCTCAATAAGAATGTTTGGTTGGGTAATTACTGTTTAACTAATTAGTAAAGTTTTAGTATTTTAAAAATAGTGAAACATCATACCTAAGATTAATAATTTGTGGCTCACTTACAGTAAATATAGACATATAGGTCTGAAATTTAATATTATATACTGTCATTGGCATGAAGCTTATTTCCTTTATTTCATTTTTTGATTCAATTAAAACTCCCATCGTTTCCCAAGAAACATATAGTAATAGAAGTAGATAGCTGTGGTGGCTCCCTTTTGCTCCTATATCAGTTTAATTGCATAAAATAGCTCTATTAAAAGATTAAGCTTATGATTCTCCATGTAAGATCAAAATAACTTCTTAAGTTATACGATACGAATCACAACTCTGTATGATGTTTGCTAGACACTAGTTGTACCTAAGTTCTATTATTTTGTAGGATGTTAACACCCAACGAGAGGTGGGAGTACAACTTGGTTTTGCTCTGGCTTACACCCACCAATCTTCAGACAGTATTCCAACTAATCGAAGGGTCAAACCGTGTTATGGATGGATCAGTGATGATGAGGATGATGATTTCGTGCAGTTGACCCCAGCTAATAGTAAGTTGACCACAGCTAATAGCATCGACAATGTATTTTGATGCATGAAGAACGATAAGAAGTGCACTTTTGCTGAAGATCTAACAGGTACATATCGTATATGATTATTGAGGTGATGTGATGCAAGCACTTGTGGTGACTATTTTGAAGTTATTTTTAACGGGAAGAAATTGCGAGAGCTCTAACGTTTTTACTTTGATCTAATGAAAATTGTGATTGTCTATATGTTAGTTAGTTAGATAGATGTGGTTATTATATGCACATGTCAAATGGCAATGTGCCAATGCATGCAACACTCTGGGTGCTGAAGATTGCAAGGAGGATTTGGCAAGTTTTGAGTATGGATGGCATAAGGGGGGTTCAAATCCTAACCCGGTTAAATGGGTCTAAGCTTCTAGAACCCGACGGGTTCAGGACGAGTAACTGATTCTATTAGACCTGCCCTGCTATATATATTTTTTACTTTTTTAGTATTATTTACTAAATATATTATTATCATGTAATTTAGCCACTTAATTAAATGACAAATTACCGTTATATTCCGTAGTATTGTATTTTCTGTCGCAAATATAGATTTTTTCATGTTATATTTCACAACTCGTGTTATATTTTTGTTATTTGTATAATAATATATGAATTTCTAATTGTATTGCATATTTTATTAATATTGTAAGTTTGTCGTTTTTATATATGTGAATCTATTGTTTTTGTAGATATAAATGAATAGAAACAAAATAAAATTAATGTTTGTGGGTCTGATAAATTGGACCCGTTAGATTTTGGGTTAAGAGCTGGTTCAGGTCTTGTCAAACACGAGGCCGAGACCAATAGAGTCTAGAGGTGTTAAAATGGGTCTGGTCCAATGGGACGGATGTAGTTTTAGAGGCTCTGAAAGGGACTGGGCCATTTTGCCCGGAAATTTGGATCGGTCGGCCCATTGTGTATTTTCATGGGTTTGGACTTCAAATATGAAAATCCACTGTATATGGGCAATCATCCATGTTTATAATGGACTTTGCTTTAATAATGAAAGACCCACAGGGCCACCTATTTACTGAAAATGAAAATAAGCACATTTACGCAACTTGGTTGTATTTAGGTAGGACTGAAAATGAAATTAAAATTATTAAATATTTCATTAAAATTCGAAAGCTAGAAATTTTTTTTGAGCTCGACTATTTGACATAATTTGAAGCTCAGTTTGAGCTCGACTAATAAAATTTGTGAATGAATTGAGCATTTTGAGTTCAATTCATTTTTGATTCAGTTAATCCCTTCAAAATCGATTTTGTTAACAATGAAATTAAATTATCCACAATTTCCGACCTGAGTACAAATTCAAAAAACTTGATACAATAAAATGTTAACTCAATTTGAAAATTTTACCCCTCTATTTTAGTTTTTTTTATATGTATGTCCACTATATTCTTTATTTATTTTTTAAATTTTCTTTCTGCTTTTTCTGGATTTATGTGTTAAAAATGCAATCCCTTTATTTATTGTAACTTGAGTGTGTGTATATATATATAGGGGGAGGATTCAATGAGCCCACACTTTATGGTGAGACAATGTGGACTAATCTCAATTCTCAACCCTCCCACATTTACATCAAAAGCTAGGAATAATTTGGGATAATAATACATTAGCCATTTAAAATTAAATCCCAGAAAGGGTAAAATTGTCAAAACAAACATGTGGGGGACCATCTAAATATAGAATCAGTTATTAGGAGAGAGAAAATCGCGCTGGGAGAGAGAAAATCACGTTGGGAGAGAGAAAATCACGCATGTGCTCTGCCATGTTGTATGTGGTACATTTATCATATATTTGCTGTATACTTAACACTATTTTACTGTATGTTTAACATAATTTTACAGCATATTAAAATGGTCAAACAAAAACATGTGGGGACCGTGAAATAAGGAATCCGTTATAGAGAGAGAGAATCACGCTTATTAACATGTGGGGGCCGTGGATTGAGTAAATCAGTTAGAGAGAGAGAGAGATTTAACACTATTATGTTGTATATTTAACATATTTGTACTGCATATTACAACTGTCAAACAAAAACATGTGGGGACCGTGAATTAATAAATCAATTAACAAGATTATTCTGGGCAGACCAATAATTATGGTGTATTACGGTATACCAAATAACAATAATTAAAAAATCAACAACTAATCGGAACAAATCAATTAACTAAATTATTGTACAGTTGACTATGTCTAAATATACAATAAAATCAGGCTATGTATACAGTAAACTATGTCTAACCATACAATAAAATCAGATTATCTATATAGTAAACTATGTCTAACTATACAATAGAATCATACTATCTATACAATAAACTATGTCTAACTATACAATAAAATCAGACTATGTATATAATCGCCCTCGATGCATTGTTCATTTTTTCTACCTCTTTTACCCATGATTAACAAAACACCAGTCCTGACACAAAAAACCAAAAATAAAGTGTCAGTGCAGAATATATAAAAAAATATACGTAAAAATTAAATAAATAAGCATCAAAACACATATAAGTATCAACAAAACTCTCATACTTTTTTCAACAAATATATATATACAACAAAACACATATAAGTATACAACAAAATACATATAAGTATACATCAAAACACATAAGTATACAACAATATAAATACATACATCAGAAATTAACTACTTATACAACAAAACAGATATAAGTCTACATCGAAAAACATATTAGTATAAAGTAACCTGCTAAAATATAAGTATACATCAAACATATGAATCCGTCTTCTTCACCTGGAAAAAAACCTAGAACCTCCATTAACAAAAGCTTAACCACCATCACCGAAAAATACATGAAAGACACAAACTAAACCCAAGATAACGATTTCAACTCGCAATCACATTCTCCCCAAAACACAACAACATGCAATAAAAGAAAAATTAAAAAACCATAGAGTTTCACAATTAAAGTTGAAAAAACTGACAAGCGATTTTTGGGGAGGATAAGGATCGATTATGAACAATTACCAAATTGATTGAAATTGTCTAATTATATATGTGGCCGTGCTCCTCCTGGGTGGCATACGTCTTCCCGTACTTGGCTTTGAACAACGAGAAATGATGCTCGACGTGCAACAACTGATTGACTGCCTCGGCACCGTCGGATATGACCTGCCGGATCAAAGGGTTGTCGGTTATTTCATGTATGAAGCTCTATGTGGACGAGAGTGCAGATGATAGGAGACTGAGCGAGAGAAGAGAAATGAGAGAGCATGGAGTCATTGGAGAGGAGAGTATGAAGATTGGGGGTATAAGGATCGATTATGATCAGTTACCAAATTGATTGAAAGTGTCTAATTATATAATTATAATATTGCCCTTTACAGATTTAAAATAAATTAAAAAAAAGCCATTAAATTGGGTAAATTTCAACCATCTAAAATTACAGATTAGTGGACATGATTAGTCCACAGTGTCTCACTCTAATGATGTGGTCTCATTTGAACCAAATCTTATATATATATATATATATATATATATATATATAGGATTTGGTTCAAATGAGACGATCCTCATCTTACCCATTGATATTAAAAAATGAAGGGATGTGATTAATTTTTTTTTAATTTCCGATTTCCGCCAATTTAAGGGTAAGATTATAATTTCGTAATTCAAATTAGTGGTCCCAACGGGTTTTCTGGTAAGTTTGACTTTTTGAAACCGTTTTTTTATTGGCCGAGATTGAAACGCCGATTTTTGTGCGGAATTTAAGGAACTGTTTTCTTTCCAAATATTTTTATTTTACAAAGTATAGTTAGGGTTCTTCTCTTCGCATAATTAGACATCAAATAATGCATATTTAGTTGTATTGTTGGCACTATTTTACGAAAATAATACTGAGAATTGAATATAACATCTTTCGCATATTTAGTTATTCTACACTTTGCATATAAATAGGTTTAATATAATGCATATTTAGTTATGAAAATGAGATGTTGCTTTTGGAAATTATAAAAATGAGATGTTACATAATGTACTGCATATTTAGTTATTCCACACTGCATAGATAGATTCTAGATAATGCATAGTTAGTTGATTTTGTTGCATAGTTTATGCCGTCTTGCATAATTGGGTATACTGTACTACATATTAGTTTTTTTACGCTGCATAGATAGGTTTCAGATAATGCATATTTAGTTGATATTTGTTGCATATTTTCAAATATGTAATATCCTACAAATATATGCATCGTTTCATAAGTATCTATGCAGCATTTCATAAGTATTTATACATCATTTCATAAGTATCAATGTATCGTCTTATTCGTGAAAGTTACAGTTTTTTAAGAGTTGATGTTAATGGCTTAGTTTCGAGTTCTCCATCGATGTCTACACCATTGAAGTTGTTGGGTAGAGTTTTTTCTACGACTGATGATTCATCATGCATCATGATTCGAACATAAGCGCATCTTCTTCACTGATTTATTTTTTATAGTTCGAGTTATTCAAATTTGCGTTAATGGTGGAATTGAGAGAGAGTATTTTTCACAGTTTGAGTTCCTCAAATTTGCGTTAATGGTGGAATTGAGAGAGAGAGTATTTTTCACAGTTTGAGTTCCTCAAATTTGCGTTAATGGTGGAATTGAGAGAGAGAGAGAGAGAGAGAGAGAGAGAGAGAGAGAGAGAGAGACGTGAGAGAAAGGGAGGAAGAGAGACACGTGAGATTAGAGATGCATGAGAGAGAAAGAGATTTGATTCCATTTTTGTAACTACCTTGTTATGTTATTTTACCCTATTACCCTTATGTTGATCAAAATAATATTTTAATATAATTTTTATCCATTAAATCACACCCATTGATTAATAGTGGAGGATGGTTGAGATTAGTCCATTGTGTCTCACCTATAGACATGGTCTCACTTGATCCTCTCCCTATATATATATATAGAATATATATATAGAATTTGGATCTGGTGAATCCACATTAATTATGTAAGTACGTAGGACTTAAATCTAGAGCGTTGATTTAATTTTTAAACGGTCTAGATTAAACATTTTTTATTATTTTTTAATAGTTAACTTATTGAAAAAAAGGACTTTTTGGTAATTCTAAGTTATATCAGTTTTTAGGAGGGAAGTTATTTTTTGTAGTGGCTATAATTAAGGGAACGGTTTTCTCTCACGTTGATCTTCCAAATCTTTTCTTCTTGGGTAATTCAAAAGTCACAAACTCCACACTCCATAGTGAATGAAACACCATCTCCCTCCACAGTGTATGAAATTCCATCTCCCTCGGTCACAAACTCCATCTCTCTCGGTCGAAAATTGCATACCCATATCCTCCGAAGAAAGAAGAGAAAATTTGTCTCCACTCCATCCTCCTCGGTCGAAAACTGCATACCCATCTCCCCCGAAGAAAGAAGAAAAAAATTATCTCCACTCCATCTCCCTCGGTCGAAAACATGGGGTAATTAGTATTTTTTCATATTTTTTCTAAGTCTGGGATTGTTAAAGTGTATTATCTATGTTCTTCTAAATGCATATTTAGGATCTGTTATGGGTTTTGTTATTTTTATTTACTGATTTTACTAGTTAAAAAAAACAAAATTGGCAGACATGGAGATTGCTTAACGAGGCTTTCAACTGCTTATTGTTGTTGATAATTATGCTTATGTATATTTTATATTATGCTTATCTATGTTTTATATTATGCTCTCAATTTAGGGGGTAATTAGTATTACCATATTTTTTTCTAAGGCTGATGGATTGCTTATTGATGTTTTCAACTGCTTATTGTTGTTGATAATTATGCTTATATATAGCTTGGTTTCTGCTTATACATGTGTTATATTATGCTTATGCTTGGTTGGTTTTATACTTATAAATGTTTTGTTTGTTAATAAATGCTTTATATAATTGACTAGTGTCTTTTTTTTTGATAGATTTTATGTTGGAAATGGCAAAAAATGTAATGAACGAGCAGATGGAGTCGGTTTTGGGACGAGCGAAGGAGTTTGCTAAATCGAGTTGGGATCACAATGAAATGCTGTTGTTTCATTCTTTTGATCAAAATGTTGAATATTGTAGTATTTTACAACCATTTTAAATATGGTTAGTTTTGACGTACATGCGTGGTTGATATAGGAATGTTTTCTAGTTAGTGTCGTATTTATTTTCATGGTTTTTAGATACAGTAAACAGAATTCAGTTGCTTTGTAAGTAGAATTCAATTGCTTTGTAAGCAATTATTTTCATGATTTGATGGTATTGTAAGCATAATTCAATTGCTTTCTAAGCACCATAACATCCTTTCACAAGCAATACTTTACGCACAAATAAGCAATTGAACATATGTGACTGCAGTAACCAAATTTTGCACGAATGTTGAATTATTTGCTCGAAGAGCGCTACAATAGTCATAAATAAGCTGAGTACATAGTAGTAATAAGCATTATAATAATCACGCATAGGCAATTTGTAATATGTGAATAAGCAGAATTAAACAAATAAATAAGCAGTCACAACATATTCTCGAACATATGTTTTTTTTTTATTTATTAAGAATTATTTTTAAAATGGTATTCCGTTGTCGACATTATCAAAATTCATTCCTTCTTTTGGAGTAATATTTTCGTCACATTCTGGTATCCAGTTCGGAGATGAATCCGATGTTATTTCAATCCATTGATGTGCACATGTGCAATCCCAACTGTTTTAAACAAAATAAATAATTAAGCAATATTTAGAATATACATAAGCATATAGTTATGCACATGTAAGCAAACTTCTAGCCATAACTAAGCAAAGTACTGGTTAGAACAAATGGGGACATAATCAAAAATTTGAATACACACAAGCAAGTATCCGTGCATACATAAGCAACATTTTAGTATCACCCAAACAAATTTCTGGGTTGAAAAAACCGTCAACGATTGAATGAATGAGAGTCAATATAAGTATAAGTTTTTGATTTTTTGTACAACATGATAGTTCTTATCAAACAAACTATTATTAATGTGAGAGTTTAAAACATAGTTAAAACTAAGCAACATTTTGCATGCATACGAGCAAGTATTTAAGTACATATAAGCAACATTCTGACCATATCAAGCAATTTTTTTTAAAAAAAAATGGGAATGACGAAATTTCATGGGATTTACCAGATTTAGCACATGGAGTTAAGGAAACATATCATCAAATTTGTTTGAAAATCAACTACACAACGTGAGTTGAATGAAGGATGCCACCAATTCCACCAATTGAGGGTAACTCCCCTATTTTTATGGGATTTACTGGATTTAGCCAACTCCTTAATTTTTATGTGGACTAATTTGCCCCCATTTTGACTTTACCATATATTTTATTAACATTAATCAGAATTAATAATAACCATTGAAATAGGTAGATGAATGGTCTGGATTTGGTCTTATGTACTCATATAATAGGGGGTCCTATATAACCCCCCATATATATATATATATATATATATATATAATATAGAGCAGGTCTCTTGTAGGACCTTACGGATCCTACCCGCGACCTGCCTAGCCCACCTGTTATTTAAAAAAAAAATTTGCTTCAACGTTTGTGAGGGATCGAATCTGCGAGCCTATGGAGACATAAAGTGGTGTTCTACCACTACACCACTAGTGCTTATTGTACAATTTCAGTATAACAATGTATATAAACATATTCATAAATACGCCTGGTAATTAAAAAAAAATTAAAAACGCCTATAAATGTAAAGGCTAGGAATCGAACCCAAGTCTATTAAAAAAACATGATACATTATCTCAATAAATGGATACTTATAAAAGTGTTACTTTAACTACATCATATTTATTTTTTATTTTTCCTCTTTTTTTGTTCCTAGTTTGTGACTGTATTAAGAAATCTGATACTTTATCTCAAGAAACGGATACTTTTACTTATAAAAGTGTTACTTTGACTATATCATATTTATTTTTTATTTTTCCTTCTTTCCTTCATTTCTAATTTGTGACTATATTAAAAAACATGATACTTTATCTCAAAAAATAGATACTTTAACGTATAAAAGTGTTACTTTAACTCTGTTATATATATATATATATATATATTTATTGTAATATATTCATAATTTGTGACTATATTAAAAAATATGTCACTTTATCTCAAAAAAACAAATACTTTTACTTATAAAAGTATTACTTTAACTCTATCATATTTATTATTCACCTTTCTTTGTATTTATTATTAAAAAATGAAATACTTTATTTAAAAAACAGATATTTTTACTCTTAAAACATGATATTTTGTCTCAAAAAAAAAATATTTTTACTCATAAAGGTGTTACTTTAACTCTGATATATTTATTTGTCCTTCAATGTAATGTAATCATAATCTGTGGCTATATTAAAAAATATGATACTTTATCTAAAATAACCGATACTTTTTCTTATAAAACTGTTACTTTAACTGAGGAAGAAAAACAGAAACTCTGTTATATATATATTTATTGTAATATATTCATAATTTGTGACTATATTAAAAAATATGTTACTTCATCTAAAAAAATAAATAATTTTACTTATAAAAGTATTACTTTAACTCTATCATATTTATTATTCATCTTTCTTTGTATTTATTATTAAAAAATGTAATACTTTATTTAAAAAACATATATTTTTACTCTTAAAACATGATATTTTGTCTCAAAAAATATATATTTTTACTTATAAATGTGTTACTTTAACTCTGATATTTATTTGTCATTCAATGTAATGTAATCATAATATATGGCTATATTAAAAAATATGATACTTTATCTAAAATAACCGATACTTTTTCTCATAAAACTGTTACTTTAACTGAGGAAGAAAAACAGAAAAAAACAAAAAAACAAAAAAAAAGCAGGACCTGTTGTTGACCCGCGGACCTGGTCAATAGGATCCGCGGGTCAAATAGGACCCGTCTTACGGATTAAGACCCGTAAGACGGCTTTTTGGTAGTCGTCGTGACCAACAGCCATACCTATATGAGTTTTTGCCATATATATATATATATATCAGTTTGTTGAGATATGTCACTTGTTAGTTGTCCCATATTGATTAATTAAGGAAAGAGAGTCCACTTTATAAGCCAAGTGAACTACTCCTCCTGTCACCAATTGGTTTTAGAATGAAAACTCATTTGGTGGGCTTAGGCTCTCCCCAGTGGCGTAGCCAGAATTTATATTGGGTTGTGTCGATATAAGAAAATGGGGTGAGCCGGATAAAAAAACTAACTAAAAAACATATAAATTCTAACTAATTTTTTTTTTTAAAAAAATCATATGTAATTTTTTTTAATAAAATGGGGGGAGGGGAGGCAGGGCCCAGGTTAGCCCTCTCTCCCTCCGCCACTGCTCCCCTCATATTGGGTACGTTTCATGTATGAGACCATACTAAATTCCCCGAATTTAACACAGTTAAATAAACAATTTATGCTACGTTTGTTGGCTTACTCTTTTAACATATCCTCGGCTTCTAATTATACAATTGCAAAAGGGTAACCTTCTCTAATACTACTGAGAGGGACATTATATAAAGCTGTCATTGCATGAAATTGTATAAAATAGTTTTACTTGTTTAGTAGTTTTTTTAATCATAATTTTGATTATTTAAGATCTCAACGTTTGACAGTACATTCTCGATGGTACAAATTACGTATGATGATACTTTGAAATACAACGTACGATTTCATCTTTCTTACTTCTCAGACAAAACTATGAATAATTAAAGATTTATATGACGAAATGAGAGGGATCAACTTTGTGCTCTAGTGGTTGAAAGATGTGTTGTAAGGGTGAATGACCCGGGTTCAATCCCATACGGTGCGTGTATCCCCTCCCCAAATTCCCCCCATTGTACTCAAAAAAAAAAAAAATATGACGAAATGAGAAATCTTATCCAAGTTTACTATGTTAATATATTTCTCGGCGTGTAGCTTGTGGTGGAATAATAGGCTTACCATTTTCGTACTTACTGGTTTTGTATTTTATATATATATTTTTCCATTCAGATATTGTTTTTTTTTTTGAGTCGTGGCTCTCTTTATAGAAACAGAGCCAAGAGAGACTGGCAAGGATAGTCGAACTCTATAAATTTTTAAATACTATATTATATGTATAATCATTAAATTTTAAAAAATTGTTCCTTCTAAAATTGAAAATATCTATTATATATTCTTGTAGTTGAAAAACAAATAAAATTGTTTGATAACAGCTCGAGATTGGTAGCTAAAAATTTATTTGAATTAAGCTCGTTAACTTAAAGAAGCTAGATTTTTTTTTTCTTTTGATAAGATATGAAAACTCCACTTGAGCGTGATCGCATTGGAATAAAATA
Source organism: Rehmannia glutinosa (assembly GCA_016081115.2). Classification (NCBI taxonomy): domain Eukaryota; kingdom Viridiplantae; phylum Streptophyta; class Magnoliopsida; order Lamiales; family Orobanchaceae; genus Rehmannia; species Rehmannia glutinosa. The sequence continues at coordinate 84,532 of JABTTQ020002793.1, forward strand.
CTAGTAAATGTGAGAAAAAAATAAATCAAGTTACCCAAACTAATTCATATTCAATTTGATTAAAGCTTGTTGGAACTCAATTAATTCACCTAGCTCAACATAATTTTTGAAGTTTGACAAAATTTAGAGAAGTTTGGACAATAACGTTTTCGTCTCGGTTGGATTTGTTAATATCCTTAATTATTCTTAAAAGAAGTTCAATGTGACCCACAAATAGAATTATGTCTTGGCATGAGTACTGTCCTTTTTTTTTGGGGGGGGGGAGTGCTTCTTGGGTAAACTTTTCAGTAAAGGTTTACGTATATGAAGAAAAAATGGCCGAAATAGTGTATGGTTTAGGCAAAGTCGAGGCCCGATTTGGAATCGTCTCCGCAAGACGAAAAACGCCCGTATACTAGTGCTTACTGTTCCGCGCCGCCTCTAAAGATACAACGATTTACAACTGGTTTAGCGGCACTTGCAAAACCCGAATACACAAAAACGAGGAAGTGTTTTTCGACTTTCAAGATTTTCAAGGATGAAGATGAACAATATGCGAAATGCAAGTGCTTGTATTATGTTATCCGATTATTTCGTTGGGAAATTTATTGTTTAGATTTTGATGAATGCCATGTAAAACTTAGAATAGGAAGTTGGCACCCCAATTTTGTTGTAAAGCGCATTGTAATAAATAGGGCTGGTCAAGCCGAGTTAAGTCGACTATGCCCAAACATGCAAGAAGACAACCGGAGACTAGAAGGAAGACTCACGCAAGACAGTGAGTATGGCAAAGAAGAGAAGACGGAACTTGATGAAGGAGCGCTAAGATGCGGTGAGAGGAGTATCGTCAAGTCAACTCAAGATAAGCCAAGTCTCAAGTTGAAGTGACGGAAGAGTCATCCAATGATTGGAAGTCGACTCTAAGTCACCTGGGGAAAACAAGGAAATGCAATCAAGTCGAGATAATCGAAAAAGATCCGTTGCACGTAAATCAAGAGAATTACTTAAACAAGTAATATCTCCATGCTACCTTTCTCGAAGTGCTCGACCCCGAAGCGTGCAAAAGGAATAAACCAATGGGAAGCACTACACTGCGTGTCGAACTACGAAAAGTCAAGAACAATTCATACGAGGAAATGGCAATTCAAGGATCGCAACAAGACAAGCCAACGACCACAAGTGACTTTCAAAAATAAGCCTATCTCTTCAACGAGCAGATTATTTGAAAGATCATTATAAAAGGCTGAGGAATAACTCTGAGAAAAGAGGTTACGCAGCTACGCAGTTACCTTGACCATACAAGCAAGAAAGAAACATTTTGTAACCTGAAATATTCTCAAGTTATTAAACGCTCAATCCTCAAGCCTACACTACGAAGAACATCAATCCAACACTCACCTGTGAAGGAAAGATAACTTCAATCAGTTGAAGAGGAAATTACTGAAGAATCAAGGGGTCTACATTCCACGTAGGATTGTAGGAAGGTTCAAGGTTGAACCAAATCTTGAGCTTTTGGAGGGCTTAGTGATCAAATCCAAAGAGCTTGAGCAAGTGGGCTGTAGTAGCAAGGCAAGCGCCTGTGAAGAAAAAGCGAGTCGCACGAGAAGCGGTGAGTGATCAAGGCGTCTCGGATCGAGTCCCAAAGGATCAAGTCAGTTGTGTGATCAAGACTTGTATCCGGACTGTTACCACTTTGTATATCTTGATCAATACCTAGTGGATTCCTCCAGGAGTTGGAGAAGAGAGGAGTAGAAGAATTACCCCATCTTCGAACCTCTATAAAAACTTATCGTGGCTTTTACATTTCAAAGACTTTAATTCCCGCATCTTAATTGTTTAATTCTGTGACATATTTGCTATCCAACCGATAATCTCTAAGTACTAAATCAAGCTTTATATCTCTCGCTTAACCATAATTAAGGGTGTTAAGTCTTCCAATGAAAACAAACCACAGTTGAGCTAATTCGGTCTTAACGGTGAGTTATTCTATCAACTCGATCGAGTCCGTTGAGTGACTAACTCTTGATTAACTAAATTGGCTGTCCTCCAAGGACACTGGTTTGTGTAGTATCAACTCGAACTTTTAAAAGGACTAAATCGAAAAATTTGGTAAGGTTTATTCAACCCCTCCCTTCTAAACCTTACACTCACACCCCCTTGGGACTTACAAGTGGTATCGAGCGGTTGGTTCATTGAGCCTTCCGCACTTTGGTTTCTTGAACTAGATCTCCAAACTTTTCAAAGTCCGCTTTAGTACTTAAATTTTCAAAACTCCTTTTATCATTAAAATTTATTATCATGGAAGCAAATTTGACACGCATCCCTATGTTCACAATTGAAGAATTTGATGATTGGAAAATTCGTATGCGAGCTCATCTATCAAAGATTACATGATGAGATGTGGATAGTGATAGAGGATGGGCCACTGCAAATCTTAAAGGTGAACACAAATTTGCAAGAAGAGCTGCGGTGAAGGTGAAGAGGATGTTGCCCCTAGACCAAATGCTATGGTTGAAAAACCAAGAACTCGAATGGACAAATGATGACGAGAAAAAGATACAACCTGGACAATGTAGCCAAGGACATCCTTTACAAAACCCTGGACAAAGCCATGTTCAATAAAGTCAAATCATGCAAAACGGCTAAAGAAATGGGACAAACTAACATTGATTTGTGAAGGCTCGAGAGCAAATCAAAGAAAATAAATTATCGGTGGTATGTACAAAAATTTGAGAATTTCAAAATGATCGCAGGAGAAAACCTGGATCAACCGGATGCTCGGTTCACGAAATCACCAACGAGCTATCTGCACTTGGAAAGGAATATACACGAGAAGAAATGTGTATGAAGATCCTAAAAAGTCTCGGTGAATGGGAAATGAAGGTCATGGCACTAAGACATTCCATGGACCTATCGAAGACCTCCAACCATGAACTATTCTCGGATCTCAAAGACTACGAATTTGAGTGAGAAGAAAAGATCAGGAAGAGACATTTGTACCCAAAAAAAATTTGCTCTAATTGTTAAGGATGGAAAGAGAGCCGAGGTCAAAGAAGTCATCGATCCGAAGAAATAGCCACGATGGTTAAAAGGTTCAACAAGTTCTTCAATAAGAACTACAAGAGAGGCAAGGGCGAATCTTCCGAAGACACTCGGCTCCCTCCAAGTCAAGGGAAGATAGGCCAACCAAGAGAACAGATCATCAAAAAGTCAATATCAAAGGGTGACAATCCAAGAATGGAAAGAGTCGATCAAAAGGTTGAATATCTATCTTTTTGAATGTAGGCAACCAGGTCACTATGCCATTGATGCCCATATCCTGTAGTCAACAAATACATGAATGAAGAAGAAAGAAAGGTCTTGAGAGAAAGAAGACAAGAAAAGAAAAAGGCAATGTTGGGCGAGAGAATCTTGAGTCAAAAGACATATTTGAGTCGAGAGTAGTGAAGTCGACTACTCAAGTGACTCGAAGAAGAAAGCCCGATCGTTTGATGGCCAAGGAACAAGATCAACCCGACCAAGAAGATGAGGTACACTCCAACTCATCAAACTCGATTCTAGTGATAGTATTTGTGACACACACACTTCATCACCCACTCGATCTTTATGATTCATTAGGCAAAATGATGAAAGATTTTGAACACATTAAATCCTCACACACACTACTAAATGAGGAAAACAGCCTACAAGAGCCAAAACTCACGGTGACTAAGGAGCCGAGTACTCTAAGTCAAATAGCCGATGAGAATGAAAGTTTAAAAATTTGAAAATGCCAAGCTAATAAGCGAGAAATAGCTGCCATAGAAAAGAGGGAGAATGACCTCAAAAATGTGATTGCCTCATTCACTAAGGCATCTAAATCATTGAATGATCTTATTATGAGTCAAAGAGAATGTGGAGACAAGACAGACTTAGGATTTAATTCCTCTGTGCTATGTCAAACTCCAAAAGTAATTTTGGAAAAAGGATCTTCAAGCAATGAAGAGTCTAAAAATCCAAAACTCCAAAGGGTGCACACACATTCACTCCAAAGCACAATTACAAGCAAAGCGGCCTTGGTTATAAAGGAAAAGGAAAAAATGACCGATTGAGTGCGGCTGAAAGGACATCTAAGAAGAGATTCAATCGAGTTCCTCAAGCAAACTCCAAACGAAAAATACAGTAAAGAAGAAACAGAGCTACCAAAAACCCTTAAAATCTATAAAAGAAATACATATGATGGGAATGGTAGAAAATATCTAAGCAAGTCGATTGGAATGATGTGAACTATCATCATAGACTTATGGAATATAAGCCCAAATGGCAAAGGCCTAGAACTCAAGCAAAGGCCATTCCAAAAGTATAAGAGCTTTCATCAAGACACATATGCACCTAGGCACTACACTCGGAGACACCACAATTACCCAAAGAAGGCGATTGCTAAAACATATACACGAACATACAGACAAAAGAGACAGTTGTATGAATCTAAAATACCCAAGCAATTTGCCAAGATTGATTATGATTATGGCACTGATAGATGGCAACCCCTTAGAGTCAAATCATTTGGCTATAAGTTGATTGGATCATCTTACAATTCTAACCCCTCGGGACCGGACAAGTATGGGTACCTAAAAATTAATTTCCTTGATTGCGAGGTTCAAGGAGCAGTGAGTGCCAAGGAAACTGGTACATGGATAGTGGTACATTCCCGGACATATGACAAGAAACAAGAAAAATCTGTCAAAATTCAAGGAAGTCAAAGGAGCAAAAGTCATATTTGGAGGAAATGAAGCTCCAGGTGAAATAAGAGGCATTGGATCCATCAAGAAGAACGGATTAGAAATCGAGATGTTGCATATGTTGAAGGACTCAACTTCAACTTGCTAAGCATCGACCAACTCGTGACAAGGGCTATAATGTTGGATTTAACATGGATATATGCCAAATCAAGGATCTTGAATCGAATGAAGTTGTGTTGCAAGGATGCGAGACAAAAGAACATGTATGTAGTAGATTGGTCAACCGCGACACACATCACCTGTCTATTAGCCAAAAAAGCATTTGAATCAAGTTGGTTGTGGCACAAAAAGCTGAGTCACCTAAATTTCAAAACGATCAACAAGCTTTCCAGAAGTAATCTTGTGAAAGGACTTCCAGACTCAGGATACAAGAAGGAGAGTATATGTGACGCATGTCAGAAAGGAAAACAGATCAAATCATCATTCAAAGAAAAGACATGTCTATCTTCAACAAGAATATTACATCTGCTACATATGGATCTATTTGGCCCAGTGGAACCAACTAGCATAAGTGGAAAGAAATACACCTTGGTGGTAGTAGATGACTACTCAAGATATACATGGACTATATTCATGAGTAAAAAGAAAGAAACTCTCTAAATCGCGCCCACGATTGATGAAGAAAATTCAAAATGAAAAAGAGCAAACCATTATCAAAATAAGATCGACAGCAGGAACCGAGTTTGTCAATGGGATAATAACTTAGTATTGTATTGAAAATGGCATTGGTCATGAATTATCTGCAGCAAGGACTCCACAGAGAATGGAGTTGCGAGAAAGAAGGAATAGAACTCTCAAAGAAGCGGCAAGGACCATGTTAGTCAAGCGGGATTACCAAAAAGATTTTGGGGTCAAGCAATCAACACACTTGCTACACTCAAAACATATGTATGATAAACAGACGGTTGACAAAGACTCCCTATGAGATTTGGACAGGAGAAAACCAAATGTTGCATATTTTAGAATATTTGGATGTAAATGCTTCATCCACAACAATGGCAAAGACAATCTAAAGGCCTTCGATGCTAAAGTGATGAAGGAATCTTCTTGGGATACTCGGTGAAAGCAAAGCCTAGAGTACTCAACAAAAGGACTATGGTTGCGAGAGGAATCCATTCATGTGGTATTCGATGAGCCAAATGTAAATGGAGAAGATATTGAAGAGTGGTGATAAGTTTGAATCATCCGACATACGTAAAAATCCCTATCTTTGAAATCGGAATTGTAAACTCGAAGAAGATGAGATATTTGAATCTCAAAAATAATGGAAAATTTGGCAAGCTAAGTGACTACGAGAGAGCGATCAAAGAAACACACTGCTAGACAATCTGAATCCGGCTAACTTACTTCAACCGGATGTAAGATGGTGAAAGACCATCCACTAACTTGTCATTGGAGATATAAGAGAAGGTGTCAAAACAAGATCGAACTCAACAAGAAGCTATGTTCACATGCTTTATCTCGCAAATAGAGCCTAAAGATGTGTTACAAGCATTGGATGACACACATTGGATTCAAGCTATGCAAGAAGAGTGAATCGGTTTGAAAGAAATAAAGTATGGGAATTAGTTCAAAGACCCACCCATCAAAATATCATTGGTACTAAATGGGTGTTCGAAACAAGATGAACGAGGAAGGTTCAGTGGTAAGAAACAAAGCAAGACTAGTAGCCAAAGGATATTGCCAAGAAGAAGGAATAGATTTTGATGAAACATTTGCCTGTAGCAAGATTGGAAGCAATAAGGATGTTTCTTGCCTATGCGACTCACAAGAATTTCATTGTATATCGATGGATGTAAAAAGTGCATTCCTAAATGGTTTATTGGAAGAAGAAGTGTATGTTGAACAACCTCCGGATTTGAGCGTAAGACTCTTGGAGATAAGGTATACAAACTCAAGAAAGCTCTGTATGGATTGAAACAGGCACCCAGAGCATGGTATGATACTTTGTCACAATTCCTAAGCGAGAATGGATTCACAAAAGGAAAAGTAGATAGAACACTTTTTAATTCAAGACAAGAAAAGCATCTCGCTTGTTCAAATATATGTGGATGACATCATTTTTGGATCCACAAACAAAGAGTTTGTGTGAAAATTTTCAAACCTCATGCAAAGCAAATTTGAAATGAGCATGATGGGAGAGCTGACATTCTTCCTTGGACTCCAAGTGAAACAACTGAAGGATGGAACCTTCATAAGTCAAACAAAATACACCAGAGATTTAATGAAGAAATTTGGTATGGAGGAGAAGTCTTCTGTGAAAATACCAATGAATACATCGATCAAAATGGACATGGATGCGGATGGCAAGCACTGTAGATCAAACAAGATATAGAGCACTTATTGGATCATTGCTCTATCTCACAAAGAAGCGAGCGGACATCACCTTTCTTTGTAGGTGTATGTGCGAGATTTCAATCTGCTCCAAAAGAGAGTCATATGACAGCAGCTAAAAGAATCTTGAGATACTTGAAAGGAAGCCAAGAAGTTGGCTTATGGTATCCAAAGGAAGGTGGATTCAAGCTAATTGGCTATTCAGACTCGACTATCTTTGGATGCGAGTTGACAGGGAAAAGCACCTCGAGGCACATGTCAAATGCTTGGAAACAGCTGATTTCTGGTTTAGCAAGAAGCAAAATTCAATAGCCACCTCTACAGCTGAAGCAGAATACATAGGCTGCAAAATTACGCGTGCCCAAATCCTATGGATGAGGCGGTGAGAGACTATGAAGTTGAAGAAAAGGAAATTCCAATCATGTGTGATAACACAAGTGCAATTGCAATCACTCGAGAATCTGTGTTGCACTCAAGAACAAAGCATATCGATGTCGATATCACTTCATAAGAGATCATGTTGAAAAGGAGGACATCATATTGGAATATATCTCAACCGATAAACAAGTTAATGACATATTCACAAAACCATTATGTGAGTCAAGATCGAAGAACTCAAGCATGAGTTAGGGTTAATTGAGTGAGCTAACACTCGAGAAGACTCAAAGAAAAGAAATGAAACACACAAAAAAAAAAAGAGAAAAAGGATCGAATTCTCAAAATCGCCTAAATGAATCACCATGTCGGAAAGACGACTATAACGAATTAGTGGACAATTTGAGTCACTTAAGAGAATTGTGACGGAAGAGTTAAATCCGCTAAGGGATAAGTGAGTCATTTATGAGCAAAGTTACAAAAACGCATCATTTTTACTAAGCGGGAATGTTTTTAAGAATGACGTCAAAGATAATGACGATGTGTACAGAGAAAAAGCCGCATACCAAGCTTATGATTGGATATAAATGTTGCCGCATTAAATTCGAAACATTAAATGCTAATCGGCGTGCAAAATCTAAGCCGTTGATTTCGATCACATTTCAAAAATCACCCGCACGTCCTTTCAGAAACCATACTTACCCCATTTTCGTCTGTTTTCTCTCACATATCACCAAAAACGGTTCATTTCTAAAGGCAAAACTCTCTCAAACCCTATCAGTATTCAAATCAATTTCTAAGTTTCTTTTAGGTGAAATTAGAAAAATGGCATCAACCTATAATTTTGTCAAGCTAGGAAAACAAATCCACACAGGTCCATAGTAGATTTTGAGGGCATGGTCAAACAAGGGTCCGATGATGCCCTTATAAAGAAAATCGCTGAAAAGATCGAAAAATCCGGGCTGAAACCATTTTTGACAATGGAGTTCTCAATGACCTATGTGGAAGAGGTCGCATAGTTCTACGTGAACGCTGAGATTCACGATGAAGGGATAAAATCATCTGTTCATGGAAAGAAGTTCACCATCTCTGCCAAGGATTTGGTCAACACGCCACTAGCGGAAGGAGCATCGAGAAATCAACGGTGATGTAAACCTGGCCTCTTTGCTTGGTAGGAAGTAGCCAAGCCCGACTATCTTTGATAAAATAGTTTACACAAAGCAAACAAGAGGTCTTGAAGGAGGATTACCACAAATCGTTGGACATAGTTGCCAAATGTATAGACATCAAATTTGGCGACTTTGACCAATCAATCAAAAGCAAAGTTGATCGTAATGGCTGCGATCATTGAAGAAAAGAAAATACACAAATTTGAGTTTGTCTACAAAGCAGACCGCGCAGAATGTAGGGAACAAATCCTTCAAGGAAGATGGTGCATTTGGAGGATCCCTTGGATATGGCCTGGTGATTGGCCGGTGATGGAGGTGAAAGGAGTCCCTCTTAGACATGGAAAGGCGTTCCATGTAAACAAGAGGATGTTCAGATCAAACCTCTCCGGCGCAAGAAGAGAGCCTACGCCAAGAGAGCGACACGAGTGAGGGGGAATCGGTGACCTCAAGATACAAATTTTTTTCCTCTCCACCAAAGAAGAAAGTCGCCCTACGGCCGCTAAGAGAATCACGCCCTGCCGTTTGCTAAGAAGATGCTGCTCTGCAGTACGAGAAAACCAAACTCCGCCCCCTCGCAGTCGAAGTCACCTACCCCCACGTGTCTCCCGCCCCAGCGTGGTCGAGAAGGACTCTCAACTACCTTCTCCGATCATCAAAAAGAGAGAACGAAAAGCCACGACGGCCCGCTCCTCGAAGAAAACACAAGACGGCCCCGCCGCCCAAGACTCTAAGAAACTCTCTCGAACAGAAGTCCCTCCGGTACGAACTAAGAGACGACGAAGAATCATCAAGCGTCTGAGCTTGAGAAACCGGCTGAGTCGCCACTCACCGGAGCAAATACGAGAAAATCTGTGAAGAAGTAGAGTCCCCGGATATAATTGATGAAACACTAAGTCTCTTTGAAGGCGATCGCCAGAGGCAAATCAAGACACAACCTGGTATGTAGTCCGCGGTGACACCTGAGAGAAGAAGGCCGATAGAGATGATAGTGATGTGATGATCCTATCCCCACCTTACCCGGACATCCAAAATCGTCTGCGAGAGTGGAGGAAGTGGAAATTGAGTCGATCCAGGAGCAGTTCCAACGGCCCGAGTTCATCGAAGAAGAAGAGGAATCGGCCGAACTTCCTCGACTAACCCTCGTGATCTCAAAGCCGGATGAAGAAAAATCGCACGGATATCCCGCAGATCTTCAAGGATAAGGAGAAGGAGAGATCGGCAGAGGAAGGCGAGGCACGAGAGAAGGCCAACATCGCCCTCTCACCGGCACCACGTAACATACACATCCTCACCGACATTCTATCGAAAGTGATGAGGATCGGGACCGCCGCCACAGAAAAGTTGCAAATGCAGCAAGCAATGCATGAATCCCGAATTCTTCATGAGAAAAGCATGATGGAGGGACCAGGAGAGTCCTCCAAAACACAGCTGGAAATCGATCCAATGGGAGTAGTGCAGCAAATCGCCACCGTTGTTGCCGCCACCATTTCCCAGCTCACTCGGAAGAAGGAATTAAGGGAATGGCGATGAAAGCGGGTTAGTGGGGACCCAGTTGAGCAACCCCTAATGAAGGTGTCTTACCACCTACCCCAACGGCCGAACACTCAATAGAAATAGCCGGGAGTTTGGAGACGAGTGACCCTATTTCCAAGTCACTCGGTGATGCGCCCGGTGGGGAAACTCCTCCGGCTGCAGCAAGGTCGGAGGATGTTGCAGATGACTCCACAACGAATCTAGGAGGCGAAGTGGAGAAAGTACAAACACAAAATGAACAACAAGTTGCCATCAACGAAGCTCGCATAGATTGAGATCGTCTCGGTGAGGTGCCAGCCAATCGAAGGCTAATGACGCTGCGATGCGGTCGAGGCACATGAAGGAATAGCCCAGGAGTTAACACTGGCGATGAAAGTGCAATCCATGGGGTTGAGACTCCAATGGATGCCACCACGAAAGACCCTAAGGCAGTGACACCGCCGAAAGGGAGGTCCAGGCCTCATTGCGAGTTGAGACTGCGAGGGAGGTAATGAAGGCCCACGAGAGGTTGAGACTTCCCGGGGTAAAGAAGTCAAGTAGAGAACATCCCTCCCGCTATCATTGATCCATCCGAAAAGGAGATAAGCGCACTTCATGATTCCCTGAATAATCCTCGATGTAACCTTTTCGGGATCGGGCGACGAAGAAGCTAAGTCATCTCCCGTGACAGATCCAAAAGACTCGGTGAGGATGTTCCAAAGACGAGCAAGTCGATCTCAAGACTACTCGTCAAACTTTCAATTTTGATGGTGAGCCACCAATGGAAATCTCATCATCGTCCGATGATGCTTCGGATAAGGCCGAGGACCATCCCACTCAATTGGAGAAACCAGTGAGACCAACGGTTGAGAGCAATTGAGGCTCGGCAAGTCGGGTCCACTTCACAAAAGACCCACCAAACAGAGTCCACCGCGAGCTCCCCAAGTCGCAGCAGGAGTTCGACTCAAAAGGAACTTCACGCGCACCTCTCATCATTGAACAAATCCCGGTTGGCGTGATGATTCCTTTGTAGAATCATTTCTTTTCTCTCTAGAGGTACCGACCTCCCGACGAGTCCGAGAACGATCTCGTGCGCTTCCGAGACTCAGATCTTGTTCTTCCATCCGACACCATCATTCCACCTAACTATGACTTTGACGCGCATGGCCGTCACCGCAATGAAAAACAATCAAGTTCGGGAGGTGTTTAAAGCATTATTTGTTGTAATGGCGAGCGGATGGAGAGGCACCAGGCCTCTATGGACATGAAAATCGATAACAGAGATGCTAACCTTATGGCCGACTTGAGAGGCATGCGATCGAAATGTAATCGGGAATGGTGGCAAAGAAGAAAACAATGCGTGTGGAACAAGCTAGATATTTGAACATTGTTCAACAAGTGCTCGTATGGAGAGCTAAGAATCGATGCAAAAACGAAATTGAGAGAACACATTGAGCACATGCATGAAGCTCACACCGCCGAGATAAAGCTGCTGCGTGAGCAAAATAAGAGTGATCTCCGGCGTATGGAAGAAAACATGGATAGAAAATTCAGCCTTCTCATGGCCGAGATGAAGCTAATTTCAAAGAGAGTCCAACGCTACTCGCTCCGAATTCGTGCCGCATACACCGCAGAGACTCAAGCGAGATCCTCGGCTATCAACAGGCTCGACTTCCCGCTGCCAGTATGTTTCAGTGTTCTCTCTCCTTTGATGATGCCAAAAAGGGGAAGAGGAATACTTTAAAGTGCTAAAGAGATCTGGAAGAGAAAAGAGGGAGCAACGTGAAGGGAAAAACAATTTGAGGAAGTGTCAAAACAAAATAAAGGAAAGTCGTTGAGGGGAAGGATCGAAAGATGTGACCTTGATGATTGCACAAACCCCCAACAAGGTCTTGTCACACGGTGATATTATCAAAGAAGAAACTCCTAGTGACTCGCCACTCCAACACTCCGCTATATCTATGGTGAAAAGAGAAAGACAATTGAAACAGAGGGGATGGAGGAAGTGGAAGGAAGAATGGATGCCCGGGTTATGAACATCTTGAAACAACATGGAGGCATTCCAAGAGAGAGAGACACTTATGCCATCTCGGATGTCGGGACCGAGCCACGATCAGTTGATGAATTTAAAACGCTCATCATACATCCGAATGATACTTTGCAAATATGTCTATGGCTCAAGCTTGGGACTTGTCTTGGGAAAAGGGTCTCACGTTTTGTGAAGAAGGCGACAGCAAAGACCACCGCGATACTCTTTGGTCACTCCGCCGGTCACTCATTTGAAAGAAGAAGACCCCAAAGACAATACACGCCGCAGGTAGAGGAAGAAGCGGTGGTGGAGGAAGAGGTTTGGACTCCAGGTCTCGCCCCAAAACACATTGAGTCACGTAGATCCGGAAAGAAATGAGGGATCTCTTGGGCTGGTCTTGACCAAGTAGCCAATTTGCAAGTGGCTAAAAGCAATGCCGAGTATGCGAAAAGAATAGAAGAAGAAAATAAGAGACAAACTCAGCTATGGGAGGAAAGACAAGAGAGATTAAGAAGAGATGAAGCTGCCGGAAAGCATATGAAAAAAGAAGAAGAAGGCCGGAGATGAGAAAAAGAGAAGAAGACGAGGAAGATGTTAAGAATCGAGGAAGATGAAAGAAGGAGGCGAAGGAGATGAAGTGTTCTTTTCCACCCCTTCATGTATTTTACTATGTAAATACATACTATGTAAGTCTTCTCGCAATAAAGTCGTAAATTTTTTTTTTTGTAGACAAATGTTTGCTCGATACACCTTGTAAAATGATTGTGTAAAAGAACAAGAATGTTATGATCAATAAAAGGATTGATTCTACGCATACATTCTATGTGAATGCACTATCTCGTATGTATCTTTACTATTTACATTTTGAATGTTTTAAGTTTTGCCATCATCAAAAAGGGGAAATTGTTGGGAAATTTATTGTTTAGATTTTGATGAATGCCATGTAAAACTTAGAATAGGAAGTTGGCACCCAATTTTTGTTGTAAATCGCATTGTAATAAATAGGCTGGTCAAGTGAGTTAAGTCACTATGCCCAAACATGCAAGAAGACAATCGGAGACTAGAAGGAAGACTCATTGCAAGACAACCGAGTACGGCAAAGAAGAGAAGACGGAACTCGATCGGAAGGAGCAACTAAGATGCAACGGTGAGAGGAGTATCGTCAAGTCAACTCAAGATAAGCCAAATCTCAAGTTGAAGTGACATAAGAGTCATCCAATGATTGGAAGCGACTCTAAGTCACCCGGGGAAAACAAGGAAATGCGGATCAAGTCGAGATAATCTGAAAAAGATCCGTTGTACGTAAATCAAGAGAATTACTTAAACAAGTAATATCTCCATGCTACCTTTTCTCGAAGTGCTCACCCGAAGCGTGCAAAAGGAATAAACCAATGGGAAGCACTACACCGTGTCGAACTCGAAAAGTCAAGAACAATTCATACGAGGAAATGACAATTCCAAGGATCGCAACAAGACAAGCCAACGACCACAAGTGACTTTCAAAAATAAGCCTATCTCTTCAACGGGCAGATTTTTGGAAAGATCACTATAAAAGGCTGAGGAATAACTCTGAGAAAAGGTTACGCAGCTACGCAGTTACCTTGACCATACAAGCAAGAAAGAAACATTTTGTAACCCGAAATATTCTCAAGTTATTAAACGCTCAATCCTCAAGCCTACACTACGAAGAACATCAATCCAACACTCACTTGTGAAGGAAAGATAACTTCAATCAGTTGAAGAGGAAATTACTGAAGAATCAAGGGTCTACATTCCACGTAGGATTGTAGGAAGGTTCAAGGTTGAACCAAGTCTTGAGCTTTTGGAGGGCTTAGTGATCAAATCCAAAGAGCTTGAGCAAGTGGGTCTGTAGTAGCAAAGCCTGCCCTGTGAAGAAGTTGAGTCGCACGAGAAGCTTGGTGAGTGATCAAGGCGTCTCGGATCGAGTCCCAAAGGATCAAGTCATTTGTGTGATCAAGACTTGTATCTCTGGACTGCTACCACTTTGTATATCGATCAATACCTAGTGGATTCCTCCGGGGAGTTGGAGAAGAGAGGAGTAGAAGAATTACCCCATCTTCGAACCTCTATAAAAACTTATCGTGTCTTTTACATTTCAAAGACTTTAATTCCTCGCATCTTAATTGTTTAATTCTGGCCGACATATTTGCTATCCAACCGATAATCTCTAAGTACTAAATCAAGCTTTATATCTCGCTTAACCATAATTAAGGGTGTTAAGTCTTCCAATGAAAACAAACCACAGTTGAGCTAATTCGATCTTAATTTGAGTTATTCTATCAACTCGCCGAGTCGTTGAGTGACTAACTCTCTTGATTAACTAAATTGGTTGTCCTCCAAGGACACTGTTTGTGTAGTATCAACTCGAACTTTTAAAAGGACTAAATCGAAAAATTTGGTAAGGTTTATTCAACCCCCCCTTCTAAACCTTACACTCACACCCCTTGGGACCTACAATTTCGTATTGATTTTCAGTCACCAGGGATCGACTATTATAGGATTCAGGCGCCTCGTATGGAAAGAACACGTCTTTTGGCTCGAATATACATCTTTTAGGCTTTAGGATGAAGATGACCAGACACACGGCCATGCGCCTGCCCGTGCGCGCAGGCACAACACTTTGACACCCAGCACGACCCAGACGCATGGGCCGTGCTCCAGCCCGTGCGCTGGCTCGAAACTTCGGCAGGTAGCACGACCCGACCGCACGGGCCGTGCTCCCGCCCGTGCGCGGGGCCGAACCTTTTCCCAGTTTGAACTCTGATTTAATTAATTACAAAAATTAATTAAATCAATTTAATTTAATTAATTACAAATATTAATTAATTAATTATTTTTAAAGGTTTTTGGTCAAAAAAGAATAAGGGCCTTGAAGCCCAAGCCCAGGCCCGCGTGTTCTTTGAACCAAACCCACAAGCATGTAGGTTTTCACCCCTTTAAAAACTTGGGTGCCCCCAAGGGCCCAAACCCATATGTCCAACTTGGGATATATAAAGTGTGCAACTTTGCCTCCCTTTTCCTATGTGGGATGGAGCATCTATCCTCCCCCACATTTTCCATTTTCCATACCATTTATTTGTATTAAGTGGCTAACTTCTAGCATTAATTTCTCATTCACCCGGAATCGGTTTTGAGAAATTCCAAATGCTATTCTCATCTACTCTCTTAGTAGAATTTTTACAAATAATTTAATTCCATTTTTCACAAATGGAAACCACTTAATTAATTGGTCAAAATCAAGTCAACACCCCATTTATCAAAGACCAATTCCAATAGTGCTTATTTTCTAGGATGCACGGTGGTTGTTTTTTCCCTAAGTCAAATATATTCTTAATCTTGAGTTTTTCACTGTTCATGTTATTAAGGTGGTTTATTTCATACTTATTGCAATGTTTCCTAGGTTAATAAAGTTCATTCCATGCGTTTTTCTTTGTTTTTCCGTTGGGGCCCGGGAAGGGGGAGGGGTGGTGTGGTTGGTGGTGGAATGAGAGGGGTATGGTAGGGGCTGATTTGAGATTGGGTTGGTCGACTGGGGTGCCGGATAGCGGGATGACTAGGGTGACCTATGGTTCAAATCGTCGGTTCAGAATTGGTAAGGGTGGCCACGGTTTCATAATCGTAATTGAAACCATTGCTTTACCGATAAGGGCAAAAGATTGTGCGGGCCGACTGACCAGGCTTATGGCGATGGGCGAATCGTGGCAAGGCCCATAGTATTGGGCGACACTCATTAAGCATTAAATCGGGCCGACTGTTAAGGCCCCGAGTACGAGTGGGTGCAGTAGGATGTTTATCAGGCCGACCTGTGTAAGGTTCGTTGTATTAAACCGACCTGTCAAGCCTTGCACGGCTAAGGCGATTTGTTGTTGACCCGTTGTATTCTACAAGGACTCGGGTCTGATTATTTCGGCCCAAAAGACGATGAGGCATCGGCGAGGATGCCTCGAGATTTAAAGGGCTTTACACCAATACATTGGGCCGAGGTGTTATGAAACAGGTCGGAGCTATGGTCTTATGGGCGTAAAATTAGGGTTTTTAAGAGATCCGATCCTAATCCAATGATGACTCTGACACCAAATCGTAACGGAATCCCGAATTTTACGGAAACCCTAATCCTAGCTAAGGTATAAAAGGCCCAAGCCCAAGTTCATTCTAACCTAATCTCATTTTTTACTGTTACATTGCTTTTCTCTCTCTCTAGCCTTTACTTCCTTTCCAAGGCACTGACTTAAGCATCGGAGAGGGTACACCGGAGCCACCCTCCGGCCCCCCTTTGTGCAGGTTTCACGGAGGACTTCGTCTTGGAAGGTGATCGGCGAGGAGAGGTCGTTTTTGGGAGCAACCAAGTGGCGCCGTCTGTGGGAAACATCGAGCAGAGACGTGAGATTCGAGTTTTGGCTATGGAAGATGTTAGGAGAAACTTGGAAGATGATCTGAACCGTACGCCGCTGGGAGATACTCCGGGCGTAGTTACACAGGAGGACGCTCCACCTCCACCTCCACCACCCCCGGTGGACGGCGGAGGGCAGAGGACCGGAATGGATGAACAGACGCCTATGTCTGGGGGGAGTATAGATTTGGGTCCAATGTTCTTTGAGCAGTTGGGTGGTTTCATCACGAGGGCCGTGGAACAAACGGTGGAAAGACGCTTGAGGGAGATGCTTCCGCCACCGGCTCCGCCTGTGGTCCCCCCACCGGTGCCTCCTCTTCCTGTGGCCCCCCCTCCAGTAGTTCCTCCTCCTATGGTCCACCCAGAGGTTGGAGAGAGAGGTCGGCGGCCAGTGGCAGCAGAAGAGGTGCATTCATCAAGGGCGGAGCATGTGTCTGCTGAGGACTAGGACTGGTCGGAACGGATGGACGACCTCCACCGTGAGGTGCGAGATATTCGGAGGAGGGTGGCTGGAGTGCCAGGAGCGGCTGCAGTTCGGGTGAGGAGGGGAACTCCTTTCTCGGATGAGGTAATGGCGGATGAGCTCCCAGCCTCATACCGAGCTCTGAGCTTCGAATATGATGGTACCACAGATCTGTGGGACCATCTTTGCCGTTTTGAGAATGCTGCTTTGCTACACAGGTTCACGGATGGCGTGATGTGTAGAGGTTTTCCTACCACTTTGACGAAATCGGCTCAGTAATGGTTTAGCCAGCTTGCCCCTGGCTCCATTCGAAATTTTGATGACTTCAGCTCGGCTTTCCTTAATCGATTCACGAGATTCTTTGTAAGTATCAGGCGCCGCCCTTGACTGTTTAGCATCAAACAGAGAGAAGGGAGGACTTGAGCTATATTCAGAGGTTTACCGCGCGGCAAAGTTGGAGGTGCCGTCACCGATCCGGAAATTTTGGCTAACGCCCTAGCTCAAGGCCTGAGGGACGGGGAGTTCTTTGAATCATTAATAATAGAGCCTGCTAAGACATTCGACGAGCTGTTAGCTCGGGCGGAGAAATATATTAACCTGGAAGAGGCGAGAAAAATGAAGAGAGAGGAATGAGAGAAGAGAAGAGACATGAGGGAGGATCGGGAAAACAAGGGACCTCAGAAGAAGTCGAGGTCTGAGGCAATGGGAGGAAGGCCGAGGTTTGAGAAATATAAGCCATTGGCTGTCCCTCAGGGCGAGGTGCTTGTAGCTATTGAGAGGCATCCCGACCTGAGGTGGCCAAAGGCACACGCAGAGGCACCAGTAAAGGCGAAATGTAAGGAATTTTGTAGATTTCATAATGAGTATGGGCACACAACCGATCGGTGCACACATCTGAGGGATGAGATCGAGCGGCTCATTCAAGCAGGTCACCTCAGGGAATTTGTGTACATCGACAAAAAGGAGAAAAAGGGGAGTATAAGAGGGATAACCGGGGATATCATCAACCTCGGCGAGAGCCAGAGCGTAGGGGGGAGGAAAGGGAGGAGCTACCTCCACCTCCGCCCCCATCTCGGTGAGAGGTCATTCAGATGATTGTTGGAGGACCGGCGGAAGGTGATTCGAGGTGAGCTCGGAAAAATTATGTTAAAGCGGAAGCACGGATCGGGTGCAAGAAGCGATTGAAGGTGGAAGCAGTCGGGCGGGGCCGAGTATCCAATTTGGACCAGGAGGATTGCAAGGGTATTGTGACACCTCACAGCGATGCTCTTGTGATCACATCGACGATCTCCAATTATGATGTGCAACGGGTATTTGTGGATACTGAGGAGCTCGTGAGATATCTGTTCTATGATTGCTATAAGAAGATGGACCTCCAGTCGGCTTGGAGGCGGTGGACACGGCGTTGGTCGGATTATTTGGAGGGGTGATCCAACCAATAGGTATGATTACTTTGTCTCTTTGGGTAAGGAGCCTAGTCGTAAAACTAGAATGATTCGATTTTTGATAGTTGATGCACCGTCCTCCTATAATGTCATGTTGGGTAGACCGGCACTAAATGCTTTCCAAGCTGTGGTGTCGGTATACCATCTAAAAATGAAGTTTCCTGTGGGAGAGGAAGTAGGTGAGGTCGGTGGTGATCAGTATATGGCTAGGAAATTGTATGTAGAAAGTATTCAGAAGGCAGAAAGGGGGAGTGCTTTTGATGATGATAGAAACAAAGACAAGTTGATTAGGTTAGATGAGCCGGTGGAGCACGTCCAACCTAATGAGGAAATGATGATGGTCGAGCTAGTGCCAGGTGACCCACGATAAGGTCACCAAGGTCGGGAAGGGTTTTCGATGAATTGAGGGATGAGCTGGTGGAGTTTCTAAGGAGTAATGTGGATGTATTTGCTTGGACAGCGGAAGACCTGGTGGGGATTGATCCGAGCATTGCTGAACATAGGCTTAATGTTAATCCGTCATATAAGCCGGTGAAACAAAAGAAAAGGAATTTCGCCCTAAGAAGGATGCTATAATCCCGCGGAGGTGCAAAGGTTGTTGAAAGCAGGGCACATCAAAGAAATCCAGTTTCTGGAATGGCTATCTAATGCAATATTGGTTCCAAAAACAGAGGATGATTGGCGCATGTGTGTGGACTTTAGGGATTTGAATCGTGCTTGCCCTAAGGATTACTATCCATTGCCCCAAATTGATCAGTTGGTGGATTCGACGTCGGGGTGTGAACTGCTTAGTATGATGGATGCGTCGCAAGGATATCACCAGATCAGGCTAGCAGAAGAAGACCAAAAAAGGGTGTGCTTCACCACCTCTTTTGGTACCTTCTGCTATGTAGTAATGCCGTTCGGATTGAAGAATGCGGGAGCCACATACCAGAGGTTGGTGGATAAGATGTTTGGGGAGCAGCTCGGCAGGAATATGGAGGTGTACGTGGATGATATGTTGGTTAAAAGTATGAAGGTTGTGGATCATGTGCATGACCTAGCCGAAACGTTCGACACCTTGAGGAAGTATAGAATGAAGCTGAACCCCAAGAAGTGTGCCTTTGGGGTCAGGTTGGGAAAGTTTCTTGGGTACATGGTAACGGAGAAATGAATAGAGGCCAACCCGGAGAAGGTCAGGGCCATCAGAGAGATGGCACCACCTCGGGATGCCAAAGATGTGCAGTGTTTAACAGGTCGGCTAGCAGCGCTGAATCGCTTTATTTCGCGCCTCGCGGAGAGGAGTTTGCCCTTCTTCAAGGTCTTAAGAAAGGCCAAAAAGTTTGTTTGGGATGAGGAGTGCCAAAAGGCCTTCGAGGACTTGAAAAATTACTTGGCTGATCTGTCGTTACTAACTAAGCCGTTGCCCGGTGAGCCCTTATACCTCTATCTTTTGGTAGGAGGGCAGGGGGTTAGCACGGTCTTGATCAGGGAGGAGAGATCGGTTCAGAGGCCGGTGTACTATGTCAGTAAAGTTTTGAGGAATGCCGAGCTGCGGTATGCGGAGATCGAGAAGATAGGTTTGGCCTTGGTGGTGACTGCGAGGAGACTTTGGCCGTATTTCCTTTCGCATAAGGTAATCGTCCGAACTAATCTTCCATTGAGAAATGTGATGAGTAAGCCCGAGGTAGCGGGGAGGCTAGTGAAGTGGGCTATTGAGCTGAGTGAGTATGATATTGAATTCGAGAACAGGTCGGCCATCAAAGCTCAAGCTTTGGCAGACTTTGTTCAAGAATCAATAAGGGATGATAGCAGAGAAGGAATTTGGGTGATTTATGTGGATGGTTCGGTAGGAAGCTCGGGATGTGGTGCTGGTATCGTCTTGATCAGCCATTTGGGATCGAAAATGATTTTCTTTGTAAGGTTGGAGTTAAAGTTATCCAATAATGAGGCGGAGTATGAAGCATTCATCAGAGGGATACAAATGGCCATCGAGATGGAGGCTGTTAGGATGATTGTTTACATGGATTCTCAGCTCATCCATAAGCAAGTTATGGGGGAGTTCGAGATTAGGGAAGAGAGGATGAAGAGGTATGTGGAAGCATACCGAGCTTTAGAGGGAAAGCGAAAGAGATCAAGATATGTCAGTCGAGGGAAGAGAATGGTCGGGCGGATTTTCTAGCAAAGATGGCAGTTCGGCCTTGGAAAATCAAGTTAAACAAATCACTCTTTTGATGGCAAAAGAAACTGTGCTGGGGTTGGAGGTCGAAGAGATTGAGGAGAAAGAGGATTGGAGGTCGGTTATCATAGCTTATTTAAAAGAAGGGGTCTTACCAACAAATAGGCGTGAGGCAGCTCGGCTGAAAATTCGGGCGACGCGTTTTTGCATTATCGGGGACAAGTTATATAAGAGAGGCTTCTCTATGCCTTTGCTGAGGTGTTTGAGTGGAGAAGAGGGTACGTATGTGCTGAGAGAGATGCACGAAGGTTGTTGCGGGGAATCACATGGGAGTAAGGATTTTGATGAAGAAGGTCCTTAGAGCGGGGTATTTTTGGCCTTACGAAGGGGAAGCGAGAAAAAGTTGGTGAGAGCATGTGAAAAATGTCAGATCCATGCACCTTTGGTACATCGATAGCGGAGGAGCTCATGACAATGAGTTCGGCATGTCCTTTTGCAAAGTGGGGAATTGATATTGTTGGTCCTTTTCCTCCGGCTTGGTCGTCGAGAAAATTCTTGATTGTGGCATCGACTATTTTAGCAAGTGGGTGGAGGCGAGCCTCTTGCTAAGATAAATGAGGATGCGATGATGAAATTTATTTGGCAAAACATAGTGTGTCGGTATGGAACACCTCGGTCTTGATATCGAGATAATGGAACGTAGTTTCGGGCGTAAATCCGAGCTTGGTGTGAGGAATTGAAGATCAAGCAAAATTTCACATCGGTGGCCCATCCACAGGCCAATGGGAAGGTAGAAGTGACTAATAGAATTATTGTCCAAGGATTGAAAGCTCGGCTCGAGAAGGCAGGAGGAGCGTGGGTTCGAGAGCTCAGCTCGGTGCTGTGGGCTTATCGAACTAATCCGAAGGAGGCAAGAAGGGCGAGGCTGTTGACTTGGTGTATGGTATGGATCTTTGTGATACCAACGAGATATTGGGATGGAAACGATCGGGTTGAGAATTTTGATGAGAATGCTAATGAGATGCTGATATGAGAGGTATTGGATACTATAAATGAGAAAAGGGAGATGGTATTTTTACAAATGGAATGGACACGAGGAAGGATTAAGGCAACCTATGACAAGAAAGTGAAGAAAAGGGCCTTCCAGGTCGGTGACTTGGTTTTGAGAAGGTCAGATGCTAGCAAGAATAAAGGGAAACTAGATGCGACGGTGGGAAGGACCACGGGTAGTGAAGGTCTTTGGCGGGAGGTGCGTCTGGCCTGGAAGAGCTCGGGGTCGAAAACTCCCAGGGCTTGGAACAGATTGCAATTTGAAGAAATATCATTCCTAGAGTAGAGGAATATCTGATGTAATCAATTTACTCGTTTTGAATGAAATGATCTGCTGCCCTAAAATTGTGTGTTCGGAAAATGGAAATGATAAAAAGTGACAAGTATTTGGAGCTCAGCTCGAGCTAGACTCCAAATACTTGGGGCCACGAGGCCACGCGAGGAGCTCGGCTCGAGCCAGTTTCCTTTGAAGAAATTGACAAGTATTTGGAGCTCAGCTCGAGCTAGTCTCCAAATACTTGGGGCCACGAGGCCATGCAAGGAGCTCGGCTCGAGCCGCCTTTCTTTGAAGAGATTGACAAGTATTTGGAGCTCAGCCCGAGCTAGTCTCCAAATACTTGGGACCACGAGGCCATGCGAGGAGCTCGGCTCGAGCGGCTTTCTTTGAAGAAATTGACAAGTATTTGGAGCTCAGCTCGAGCTAGTCTCCAAATACTTGGGGCCACTGAGGCCATTCAAGGAGCTCGGCTCGAGCCAGCTTCCTTTGAAGAGATTGACAAGTATTTGGAGCTCCGCCCGAGCTAGTCTCCAAATACTTGGGGCCACGAGGCCATGCGAGGAGCTCGGCTCGAGCCAGTTTCCTTTGAAGAAATTGACAAGTATTTGGAGCTCAGCTCGAGCTAGTCTCCAAATACTTGGGGCCACGAGGCCATGCAAGGAGCTCGGCTCGAGCCAGCTTCCTTTGAAGAGATTGACAAGTATTTGGAGCTCAGCCCGAGCTAGTCTCCAAATACTTGGGGCCACGAGGCCATGCGAGGAGCTCGGCTCGAGCCAGCTTTCTTTGAAGAAATTGACAAGTATTTGGAGCTCAGCTCGAGCTAGTTTCCAAATACTTGGGGCCACGAGGCCATGCAAGGAGCTCGGCTCGAGCCAGCTTCCTTTGAAGAGATTGACAAGTATTTGGAGCTCAGCCCGAGCTAGTCTCCAAATACTTGGGGCCACGAGGCCATGCGAGGAGCTCGGCTCGAGCCAGCTTCCTTTGAAGAAATTGACAAGTATTAAGAGCTCAGCCCGAGCTAGTCTCCAAATACTTTGGGCCACGGGGAGCACAATAGGCCAATTGTTTTTGTAAAAAAAAAAATAATAATAATAACTAAATACAACCCGAGCTGTACTTTACAAGCCCGAACTATGATGAAAGTAAATAATAGACAAGAGATCGAGAAAATGAAAGTGCGAAGAAACTTCATTGATCATTCAAAATAATTACAAGTGCATAATGAAAAATTACAAAAGTAGAACTAAACTCCTAAGAAGTAGGAGGAACATTTTCGGTGTTCAGGTCGTCCATGGAGATGGTCACATCATCTATGAGAGCGAGATCAGGATCATCATCCAGGATTTCCTAAACTTGAGAAGGGCCCCCGGGAAGCCGAGGGGTTGGCTGATCTCCGGGAACCTGAGAAGGACCTCCCGAGCTGGATGCAGGGTGTAGGATGAATGGAGCAGATAGGGATTCTATGAACACCTCCACAGGAGCAAGATTAAGACGCTCCGCCTCTTCAGAGAACACGAAGCCCTTGGGGTCGGGCAAGACCTTCCTGGGACCTCGACGATCGAAGGGCTCGATAGTGATACCGCGTTCCTCGAGTCAAGCTCGGCTGGTCAAAAGCAAAGCCGTAGTACTCCATGGCAGATACAGAAAGAACTTTAATAAATTCCCTGGAGCTCAGAAAGGCTTGCTTCACCCTCTGCCGAATAGCCTGAACTATTGAAGAGCCTTTGGGGGAGGTGAGGAAACTTTGGCGACCAGTTTTGATGCCCTCAGCTCGGGCTTGATCGGCATTGACAGTATAGCGGATCTGGAGATCACTCAGCTTGGTCTAGAGATCAGCATTATCAGTCTCCAGAGCCTTTATCTTGGCCTCTAGAGAGGCCACGGTAGCCTTATTGACCTCCTCACTGTCCTTGTATCGGCGGTTCTCCTCTAGGAGTTTAGTCTCCCGAGCTTTCAGCCGAATGCACTCCTTCTTAGAATTATTGAGCTCGGCAATATTGGAGGGATCAGCAAAACCGACCCGAGCTCGGGAGATCAGTGCGGCTAGCTGTGCCTCAGCTTTCGAGTGGTTCAAGCAGAAGGAGCTCACCAGCTCAGCATCACTGAGTTTCTCCAAGGCAGTTCGGTCAAGGTTCGGGCAGTTGCCTTGGATGTATTGGATGGCAAAAGTTCCACCGCTGTTCTTCAGGATGGAATTGCCTGTGAAAAAGTTTGGTTGGGTGTATGAATGGGAGTGCGTGAGAGAGAAAGAGCAGCAGTAGGAGGTGTGGTGGTCTTCGCCTTCTTGGCAGCTCCGGTGCTGGTACCGACACCAGACCTCTTAGGAGGAGGAGGTCGGATAGAAGGTTGAGCCCCTGGGCCTGTGAGATCGGCCATCACTACGGCAACTGTGTCAGGTCGCCAAAGTAGAGGAGGCTGACCTCCAAGGCTCGGGGCGGTAGCGCTGGATGAAGGAGGGAGTGAGCCAGGAGCAATTGGTTGCTCCTCATCATCCAGCTCGGCAACCATCTGTGCCATGAACATATCTGCACAAAGAGGAAATATTAGCTAATGAGTAAAGAGTAAAAACAAATCAACTACAAAAATGACAATTACCAATGTCACAAGGCAAGGGGGCCACGATGGGGCTCAGCTCGAAGTAGTACATGAGTGAGGGGGTTATGAGGCGAGAAAGGTCATACTTGACCAAGGTAAGTTTGTTTATTTGAGCTTGAAGATCGGGAGACCGATCTCCTCGGGGTTGTGTTTGCGTTGGAGAGGAAGGGTCAGTCCAAGAAATAGGAAACCCCCAAGCTCGGGGAAGAAATGAAGAAATATTTATCCTTCCGAGTCGTTAGAGGAAGGATACTTGCTTAAATCGAGCATCACCTCGGGAGGTGATGTAGAAAAAGACCCTTAGTGGTCGAACTCTTTATTTGGAAGCAGGGCAAAAATAGTTCGAGTGGGCTCTATTTCTAAATACTTAGTCGAGAATGATGAATTCGGCCGGGATACGGAAGGAGTTCGGAGCTAGTTGGTTAAGGGGTACACAGGAGAACTCGGACACTTGGCCATGAACGGATGGATGGGAAATGCGAGGCCGCCTCTCTATCCGACCCGCAAAGAAGGCTAGGGCATTGGGGGAGGTCGGTTAGGTCGGTCGTAGAGTCGCTGGGCAGAGAGAGTCCGAAAGTAGAAGGAATTCAATGTTCTTTTAATGGTTTGAAGATTGGAGGCTGATAAGGTGGTCTCCCTAAAATCGTGAGGATATACAGGCAAGGGACCCGAGTACGGAGCTCGGATCTCTATTGTATCGGAATCTTGACCCGAATCAGAACTGGATTCGGTAGCATCAGGGTCCGATGGACGGACTCCGGTGAGGGAAAGTGGTGGAGGAGCAGAACCCGTTGTTATGGCCCACCGTTCTAAATCGGCGATGACCGGGTCCGACGGTGTTGAAGGCGAAGAAGAAGATGCCATAACAAAGAAAAAGAAAAAATTGAAGAGAAGGGGGATTACTTACTGGATGGAAATATATGGAAAAGTGGGCTGGAGCCTAAATCGTTGAAACTCGCCGGAGCTGGAGGGATTCTGCCGGAGAAGAAGTTGCTGGCTTAAGGAAGATGCTCTGGAATTTAGGAATTGTAAAAGTGGTGAATGAAGAAGAAGTTGGGCTTTTATAAGAGGAGAGAGAAGACAAAAAGGTGCCTCGATTTTCGAGGGGATGTTTGACGGTCTACGAGGCGTCAGGGAGCCGAAAAGATGTCTCATCAATCACATCCGCGTGTCAGGTACTCGAGAGGCCATAGGGCGGCATGAATTTCAAAAGCCAAGAGTCGGCGGGAATGTGAAAAGCACAAACCCTAAATACTAGGTCAGCTTGGCCTATCAACAACTATGGTTGAGGTGCAGATCAATCCATAGTTGGGGGGAGGAATTGATAAGGGCAAAAGATTGTCTGGGCCGACTGACGACCAGGCTTATGGCGTGGGCGAATCGGCAAGGCCCATAGTATTGGTGACTTTGTTAAGCATTAAATCTTTGGCCGACTGTTAAGGCCCGAGTACGAGTGGGTCTGTAGGGATATTTATTGGGCCGACCAGTGTAAGGTCCGTTGTATTAAACCGGCCTGTCAAGCCTTGCACGGCTAAGGCGATTTGTTGTTGACCCGTTGTATTCTACAAGGACTTGGGTCTGATTCGGCTCGGCCCAAAAGACGTATGAGGCACTGAGGATGCCTTGGAGATTTAAAGGGGCTTTACACCAATACATTGGGCCGAGGTGTTTTGAAACAGGTCGGAGCTATGGTCTTATGGGCGTAAAATTAGGATTTTTAAGAGATCCGATCCTAATCCAATGATGACTCTGACACCAAATCGTAATGGAATCCCGGATTTTACGGAAACCCTAATCCTAGCTAAGGTATAAAAGGCCCAAGCCCAAGTTCATTCTAACATAATCTCATTTTTTACTGTTACATTGATTTTCT
This sequence comes from Rehmannia glutinosa, assembly GCA_016081115.2. Lineage (NCBI taxonomy): Eukaryota > Viridiplantae > Streptophyta > Magnoliopsida > Lamiales > Orobanchaceae > Rehmannia > Rehmannia glutinosa. Next base: position 110,983 of record JABTTQ020002793.1, read on the forward strand.
CTCTCTCTAGCCTTTACTTCCTTTCCAAGACACTGACTTAAGCATCGGAGAGGGTATGCCGGAGCCACCCTCTGGCCCCCCTTTGTGCAGGTTTCACGGAGGACTTCGTCTTGGAAGGTGATCGGCGAGGAGAGGTCGTTTTTGGGAGCAACCACTTACGAACAAAGCCGATCCAAGGGTATCGATGGGCCTAGAGCAAAAAAAGTAATGGGGGTCCTTTTGTTTACATAAGAAATAGTAAAATCAATGTTTCAATTTTTTTTCAATGAATGCGAAATGATACAAAAAATGAAGAAAGTCCTGATCACAAGTCGATCAGGTAGCTAAACGTTTGGGGCCTCATTAAAACCTCCCAAGGTAAAACCCACCCTTATGGGGAAAACCCTTGGAAGGAAAAAGAGTACCCCCATAAAGTAGAGTAAAAACGTCCAGGAAGATAAAACAAGAAGCACATGGACGAATTATCTAACAAAACTGTATGCCGACTGGCCAACATAATCCTCCATATGAAGAGACACAATATCCGCAGGAGGGCTTCCCACCAAGTCGCAGAAGACATCATTTTACTAAGAAGATCCGCCACCATGTCGCCTTCGCGATAAATATGAGACAACCAAATCCATATGTGAAGCAAAGCGTAAAGTATATCACCATTTGCTTAATGACGTCAAGGGATGGTAGTAGATCGTTTGTGAAAAAGGTCTACCACATAAGTTGAATCTGATTCTAACCAAAGCTGACGCCAGCCCTTGGTAAACGCATAGTGGATGGCCAACATTGCCACTACCAGTTCCGCCTCAAAAGAATATCATGTACCAAAACTCTCCACAAAGTAACTACGAAAAAACCCTCTACAATTCCGAAAAACCCCAGACGCCATGCTGCTACCTAATGCACCCAAATCACTTCCATCCGTATTCACCTTGATCCAACCGGAGAGGGGCTTATGCCAATCAACATGTATGATATTCGAAGCCTTCCTGGGATGCCCTATAATATGAAGTGCCGAAGCCGGAAGAAATCATCATGATCATTATTCATGCAACTATGATCTAAAGATGAAGACTCAACAATAAACACCTGAAGATGGATGTAGGTCCCAAGGGGTGTGAGAGTAAGGTTTAGCAGGGGGGTTGAATAAACCTTACCAACTTTTCGATTTAGTCCTTTTAAAATAGTTGAGTTAATACTTCACGGCTAAGTCCTTGATGGATGACTAAGTTAGTTAACCAAAGCAGAGTTAGCCACTCAACGGACTGTTTTGTTGTTGATAGAATAACTCACCGCTTAGTCTAAGGCTTAACTCAATGTGATATGTTTTATTGGAAGACTTAACACCCTTGAATTTGGTTTAAGTTTGTTTTGACACTTGGTTTTAGCACTTTGTTAAATATCAATTGGATAGCAAATTTATCAGATATAAGATAATATGCATAATTGAAGTTTGAAATATAAATGACACAATAAATTTTATAGAGGTTCGAAGATGGGGTAATTCTTCTAATTTTCTCTTCTCCAACTCCCGGAGGAATCCACTAAGTATTGATCGAGTACAAAGTGGTTATCACCCGGATGCAAGTCTTGATCACACACGGTGACTTGATCCTTTGGGACTCGATCCGGAGATGCCTTGGTCACACTGGGCTTCTCGTCCGACTCGGCTTCTTCACGAGGGTAGTGCCTTGCTACTACAACTCACTTGCTCAAGTTTCTTGGATTTGATCACGAAGCCCTCCAATAGCTTGAGTGGTTCGACCTTGAACCTTTCTACAATCCTCTCGCGGAATGTAGACCCCTTTGATTCTTTAGATGTTTCTCTTCAACTCGATGGAAGTGGTCTTTCCTTCACAAAGTAAGTGTTGGATTGATTTCCTTCGTAGTTAGGCTTGAGGATTAAACTTGAATGACTTGAGAATATTTCAGTAGGTTACAGCTTGAATAATAGCTTGAAAGTTTCAGGTAACAAGGTAACCTCTGTATATTTCTCAAATTGATTCCTCAACCTTTTATAGTGTTCTTTTGAAAATCTGCCCGTTGAAGAGATAGGCTAATTTTCAAAAGACACTTGTGGTCGTTGACTTGTCTTGTTGCAGTCCTTGAAATTGACATTTCCTCGTATTGGATGAGTCTTCAGCTTTTCAGAGTTCTGACACAGGTGCAGTGCTTCCCATTGGTTTATTCCTTTTGCACGCTTCTGGGACTGAGCACTTTAAGAAAGGCAGTATGGGAGTATTACTTGTTTAAGTAATTTTCTTGACTTCTGTGTAACGGATCTCTTTCAGTTGTCTCGACTTGACTGCATTTCCTTGATTTCCCCAGATGACTTCGAGTCAGCTTCCAATCATTGGATGACTCATCTGTCACTTCAACTTGAGACTTGGCTATCTTGAGTTGACTTGACTGATACTTCACTGTTGTATCTCTCCTGCTCCTTGATCGAGTTCTGTCTTCTCTTCCTTGCCACACTCACCGCCTCACATCGGAGTTTTCTTCTAGTCTCAGTTGACTTCTTGCATGTTCAGGCATAGTGACTTAACTCAAATTTTTTGACCCCCTATCTATTACAATGCAAACTACAAGGAAAATGGGGTGCCAACTTTCTATTCTAAGTTTTACATAACATTCATCAAAATCTAAAAATTAATTTCCCAACAATTTCCCCTTTTTTGATGATGCCAAAACTTAAAGCATACATACAAAAAGTAAATGTCAAAGATACATACAGATAGTGCAGTAAAAGAGAATGTATGCGTAGAATCAATATGTTTATTGATCATAACATTCTTGTCCTTTACACAGCTGTTTACAAAGTGTATCAGAGCAACCATCTATGTCTACGCAAAGAAAATAGAGAAATTACAGATTTCTTATTCAATGTACAGAAGACTTACATATTTATGTATTTACAAAAGTAAATTACATGAAGGGGTGGAGTGGACAACAACACTTCATCTCCTTCACGCTTGCCCTTCTTTCCTCATCAGCTTTGTCTTCTTCTGACCTTTTTCTCTTCTTTTCTTCTTCAGCTGCTTTCTTTTTCTCATATGCTTTTCTGGCAGCTTCATCTCTTCTTTTTCTTTCTTGTCTTTCTTCCCACAGCTGAGTTTGTCTTTTATTCTCTTCCTCGATTCTCTTTACATACTCAGCATTATTCTTGGCCACTTGCAGGTTGGCTACTTCGTCGAATCCAGCCCAATAGATCCCTTCTTTCTTACCTGGATCTATATATTCAATGTTTTTGGGCAGAGGTCTGGGTCTGAAACCTCTTCCTCCTCCATCGCTTTTCCTTCCTTTGCCTGGGCGTGTATTTATCTTGGGGCCTTCTTTTTCCCACAGTGAGTGCCCAGAGAGAGCGATGCAAGAGTCTCTGTCCGTCGCCTTCTTCACATACTTGAGGCCTTTTTCCCAATACAAGTCCCAGGCTTGGGCCATGGTCATGTTCATGAAGTATCCCTCGGATGCGAGCGGCGTCTTGAATTCATCAACAGAGATCTCGGCTCGGTTCGAAGCGTAAAATGGCATCGTGTCTCTTCTGCCGGACTGCCTCCATATTGTTTTGATATATCCATCACTCGGGCATCCATCTTTCCTTCCACCTCCTTCATCCCCGCCCTTCTACTATTTTTCACTTTTCACCATGGGTATTGCGGAGTGTTGGAGCGCAGAGTCATCGGGAGTTTCTTTCGATGATATCAGCAGTGACAAATCCTTGTTGAGGGGTTTTAGCAATCATCAATGTCATATCTTTCGAACCTTCCCCCTCAACAGATTTTCCCTTTTTCTCTCTTTTCTATTCTTCAGCTGTCTTCTCCTTCACAGCTGTGTCCTTATTCTCAGCTTCAGATCCTTTTAACGCCTTTAGGAATTCCTCTTCCCCCCTTTTTGGCATCACCAGAGGAGAGAGGAACCCCTGGAAACATGCCAGCAATCATGAAGTCTAAGCGGCTGATAGCTGAGTTATGCTTCGAATTTGCTGCGGAGTATGCTACACGTAATTCGGAGCGGGTGGCGTTGGATTCAGCTGCCATCAGCTTCATTTTAGCCATGAGGAGACTGAATTTCTTTTCCATGTTCTCCTCTACGCGCAGAAGCTCTTTCTTATGAAATTCACGTGTTGCATCTCGTGTTGTGAGATTCATGCATTCGATCGATGTTTTCTTGCATTCTTCTCTTCATATCAGCATTCTCAGCCCGCCAGACTAGTAATTTATTGAACAATGTTCTGAAGTATCGAACTTGTTCTACGCGCATTGTCTGCTATTGTTGCCACCATTCCCAGATCCTGACAATTATTCCTCGTAGATTGGCAGTAAGATTAGCGTCTCGGTTATCCAGTCTCAAGTCCAGTGAGGCCTGGTGCCTTTCCATCTTCTCTATCTCTGCAAATATGGCCTTAAAAACTTCCCGAACCTCGGTTGTCACTACTTGTCTCGGTGGCGGCAAGCAACGTCAAAGTCAAAGTATCTTTGGGATGATGGTATTTGTTGGAATAACGGGATCAAGTTTATGGAAACGTTCTTGATCTCTAGCTGATTCTTCAAGAAGGTCAGGTAGCTCCAGAGAGAAGGGAACGATTCTTCAAACGGATCATCACGGCAACGGAATCGCTCAATGGTAACTTGTGCCCGTGATGTGCCCGTGGAGTCGATCTCTGCGCGACTTGGGGAGCTGCGATTGCTGATTGACTCTGTTTTTGTACCGTAGTCTGTTGGGGTATTGACCCGGTGGTTGAGCCTCATCTGTCTCAACAGCCTTCGTCGGTCTCAACTAGTTTGTCCATATGAGTTGATTGGTCTCGGCCGTATCGATAGCGTCATCGGACGATGATGAGATTTGCATGGGTGGCTCATCATCAAAAGTAAAAGTTTGGCGAGTAGCCTTAAGATCGGACTTACTCGCATTTTGGGAGAACATCTTCTCGGTGAGTCTTTTGGATCGGCAATGGGGATGACTCACTTCGTCTTCACCTTCGGATCCCAAAAAGGTTACATTAGGATTATCTTGGGAGTCGTGAAGAGCACTTATCTCCTTCTCAGATGGATCAATGATAGTAGGAGGGATGTTCTGTGCTTCCGTTTCTTTACCCCGGGAAGTCTCAACCTCCCGTTGCCTTCACTACCTCCCGCAATCTCAACTGCAAGCGAGGCCTTGGACAATCCCTTCGGCTGACTCAACTACCTTAGGGTCTTAGAGGTGGCATCCACTGGAGTCTCAACTCCATGGATTGCACTTTGATCGCCCAGAGTGTTAACTCCCAGCGAGATCCCTCTGTGCCTCTGCTTCGCTTGGCCAGCGTCATTGGCCTTCAAAGCGGTTGGCACTTGCCGAGACAGTCTCAAATGCCCGAGCCTCGTCGATGACAATTTGTTGTGTATCCATTTGTTTTTCCTTCTCCACTTCGCCTCCAAGATTTGTTGTGGAGTCGGTTGCAAAGATTCTCCGACCTAGCTACGGTGGAGGGAGTTTCCCCCCAGGCACACCGGTGAGTGACTTGGATTGGGGTCACTTGTCTCAGGACTCCGGTTGTTCCCTTTGAGTATTCAAGTTGGGGCGGTGGTAAGACACCTTCATTAGGGGTTGGCTCGACTTGGGGTTCCCAAGTTCCCAATTTTATCGCAGTTCCTTAATGCCTTCATCAAAGTGAGCGGGGAAGTGGTGGCGGCAAGAATAATGGTTGCAACCGCTGCACCACTCCTATAGGATCAATCTCCGGTGTGATTTGGAAGATTCCCAGGGCCTTCCATCATTCTTTGCTCATGTAGGATCCTGGATTCCCGCATGGCTTGCTGCATCTCCAATTCTTGAGCGGCAGCAGGTCAGATCCTCATCGCTCTCTCGACAAACATATCAAGGTGTGGATGAGTATGATCGGTGGTTCGATTAGAGGGCGAGATATTGGCTTTCTCACGAGCTTCAGCCTTCTTCGCCGATCTCTGCTTCTCATTGTCTTTGAAGATCTGCAGGATATCTTTGCAGCTTTTTTCTTCACCTAGTGCTTGGACCATCGTGTGGTCAAACCGAGGAAATTAAACAGATTCTTCTTCTTCTTCTTCTTCTTCAATAAACTCCGGTCTTTGGAATCTGTTCCTGGATCAACTCGGCTTCCATTTCCTCCATTCTCGCATGACGATTTTGGATGTCCGGATATGGTGGGGATAGGATCATCACGTCATCATCTTCTTCATCATTATCTCCTTGTTGTCCCTCGTTCTCGGGGATTGAAGGTAGCGAGACTTTCCGCTCAACATCCTCAGCGAGTAATCTGTCGCAGGCGGGGATACGACCTGTCGACAGTGAGTTGACTTTGTCGGCTACCTCTTGCGCCTCATTGTTTCGACTACTGTTTGTGTCTTGATTTGCCTCTGCTGATCGGTTTCACAGACTTGCTGTTTGTTTCACCAATAATTTTGGAGACTCTACTTTCCGAGCTTGTCTCCGCGATCTATTCGGTGAGTAGCAGACTCAACTATTTTCTCAAGCTCGATCGCTTGAAGAGTCTTCTCCTTTTGGTCCTTACCGAGAGGAATTTCGGTTCGGATGCGTTTCCTCCGAGTCTCGGGCGGCGGGGCGGTGCTATTGTCTTTTTTCGAGGAGCGGCTTTCTAGGCTTGTTAGTCTCTTTTTTTGACAACCGGAGAAGGTATTTGAGGTTCCTTCTCCTCCGCGGCTATAGGGGTAGGTGACTTACTGCGCAGGGGCAGTGCATCTTTTGTTTTCTTTTTCTTTCTTTGCGGGGGCATCGAGTTTTTTTCTTTGCGGCCGCAGGGCACCCTTCTTTCGGGGAGAGGAGGAGACAACTGTTTCTTCAGGGCGTTGATTCCCCTCACTCGTATCAGCCCCTCTTGGCGTACGCTCTCTTTTGTGCTTTGGAAAGGTTCGATCGGAACATTTTCTTGTTTACATGGAACACCTTTCCATGTCGAAGAGGGACTCCTTCATTTCCATCATCCGGCCAATCACCAGGGCCATATCCCAAAGATCCTCCAAACGAACCATCCTTCTTGAAGGATTTATTCCCAATATTCTCGCGAGTCCGCTGCGTATACAAACTCGCACAGTTCACCTTCTTTCTCCTCCATGATCGCAGCCATCACGATCAACTTGGTTTTGGACGGTGATTAAAGCTTCCAAACTTGATATCTATTCATTTGGCAACAATGTCTAACATCTTGTGGTAATCCTCCTTCAAGACTTCTTAATTTGTGTAGACAACCTCATAAAGACAATCGGGCTTGGCTACTTTCTTCCAAGCCAGCCAGGTTAACATCGGCTTCATAAATCTTCGGCAGACTCCTTCCGGTAAAAGCGATTTTCGCAGATCTTGGCGATGATGGTGAAATTTTTTCCATGAACAGAGGACTTGATGCCCTCATCGTGAACTTCAGCGTTCACATAGAACTGTGCGACATCCTCCACGTAGGTCATCTGAAACTCCATCGACAAAAAGGGTTTCAGCCCTGATTTCTCCAACTTCTCTGCTATTTTCTTTACAAGGGTTTCGTCTGACCCCTGTTTGATCATGCCTTCGAAATCCACAGTAGACCCCGTGTGGATTTGCTTTCCCAACTTGACAAAGTCGTAAGTAGATGCCATTTCTCGAAGATTTACCGAATGAAACTTTGAAAATAAGCCTTGAGGATTTGTAGGGTTTTGAGAGTAAAAATGCTTTCTTTGCTTTTGAGAGAGATGAACAGTTTTTGGTAAAGTGAGAGAAAATCGGATGAAGTGGTATATGTATGGGTTATGAAAGGACGTGCGGGTGGTTTTTGAAATTTGATCAAGATCAACGGCTCAGATTTTGCACGCCGATCAGCATTTAATTTCTCGCATTTAATGCGGCAGCATTTATATCCAATCATAAGCTTGGTATGCAGCTTTTGACTGTACATGTCATAATTATGCTGACGTCATTCTTAAAAACATTCCCGCTTAGTAAAAACGACTGCGTTTTTGTCACTTTGCTCATAAATGACTCAGCTTACTCCTTAGCTGATTTAACTCTTATCTCTTTGCACATAGGCACTCAGCTGTCAGCTAACTCGATGCAGTTGATTCTTCGATTCGGCTGATTCACTTAGCTGATTCAAGAGTTCAGCTCTTTTTCATCTTTTCATGTTCCATCTCTTTTCTTTGAGTCTTCTGAGTGTCAACTCAGCTCAATTAACCCTAATTCATGCTTGAGTTCTTCAAATCTTGATTCACATAATGGTTTTGTGAATATATCGCCAATCGCTTATCGGTTGAGATATATTCCAAGGTGATGTCCTTCTTTTCAACATGATCTCTTATGAAGTGATATCGACATCAATGTGCTTTGTTCTTGAAATGCAAACACGAGGATTTTGAGTGATTGCAATTGCACTTGTGTTATCACACATAATTGGAATTTCCTTTTCTTCAACTTCATAGTCTCTCGGATGTTGTCTCATCCATAAGACCTGGGCACAACAACAGTTTGATTTGCCGCAGCCTATGTATTTCGCCCGGTCATTTGTGGAGGTGGCTATTGAATTTTGCTTCTTGCTAAACCAGAAAATTAGCCTATTTCCAAGCATTTGACATGTACCGAGGTACTTTTCCGTCAACTCTACATCCAAAGATAGTCGAGTCCGAATAACCAATTAGTTTGAAACCACCTTCCTTTGGATACCATAAGCCAACTTCTTGACTTCCTTTCAGATATCTCAAGATTCTCTTAGCTGCAATCATGTGGCTTTCTTTTGGAGTAGATTGAAATCTTGCACAGACACCTACAACAAAGGTGATGTCCGCCTACTTGCCGTGAGATAGAGCAATGATCCAATAAGTGCTCAGTATCTTGTTTGATCCACATGCTTGCCATCCGCATCCATATCCATTTTGACTCGATGTATTCATTGGTATTTTCACAGAAGACTTCTCTTCCATACCAAATTTCTTCATTAAATCTCTGGTGTACTTTGTCTGACTTATGAAGGTTCCATCCTTCAGCTATTTTACTTGAAGTCCTAGGAAGAATGTCAGCTCTCCCATCATGCTCATTTCAAATTTGCTTTGCATAAGATTTGAGAATTTATCACACAATTCTTTGTTTGTGGATCCAAAGATGATGTCATCCACATATATTTGAACAAGCAGTATACTCTTCCCATCTTGAATTCTGAAGAGTGTTCTATCCACTTTGCCTTTTGTGAATCTGTTCTCAGTCAGGAATTGTGATAATGTATCATACCATGCTCTTGGTGCCTGTTTTAATCCATATGGAGCTTTCTTGAGTTTGTATACTTTATCTCCAAGAGTTTTCTGCTCAAATCCTGGAGGTTGTTCAACATACACTTCTTCCTCCAACAAACCATTAAGGAATGCACTCTTCACATCCATTTGATATACAATGAAATTCTTGTGTGCAGCATAGGCAAGAAACATCCTTATTGCTTCTAATCTTGCAACAGGGGCAAAAGTTTCATCAAAATCTATTCCTTCTTCTTGGCAATACCCTTTGGCTACCAATCTTGCCTTGTTTCTTACCACAGAACCTTCTTTATTCATTTTGTTTCTGAAAACCCATTTTGTACCAATGACATTTTGATGGGTTGGTCTTTGGACCAATTCCCATACCTTGTTCCTTTCAAACTGATTCAGCTCTTCTTGCATGGCTTGAATCCAATGTGTGTCATCCAATGCCTGTGACACATCTTTTGGTTCTATTTGAGATATAAACAAATGAACATGGCTTCTTGTTGAGCTCGGATCTGGTTCTTATACCTTATCTTACATCTCCAATGATTAGGTCCGTGGATGGTCTCTCGGCCATCTCACATCAAAGTTGGAGTAAGTTAGTGGATTGATCGTCTTGCCTTTGTGTTATCTTGAGAGCTCTCTCATTATCACTCATTGCAGATTGTCCAAATTGTCTTTGAGATTCAGCTATCTCTTCTTCATCTCGGTTGATTGCTCCAGCTTCAACATAGGGACTCTTCGGCATGGTTGATCGATTGACTTATCGGTGACTTTTCATTGTCTTCTCCATTTACATTGGGTTCATCAAACACCACATGAATGGACTCTTCTGTAACCATTGTCCTCTTGTTGAGCACTCTATAGGCTTTACTTTCAGCTGAGTATCCCAAGAAGATACCTTCATCAGCTTTAGCATCAAAAGCCTTTAAATTGTCTTTGCCATTATTGTGGATGAAACATTTGCATCCAAATATTTTAAAATATGCAACATTTGGCTTTCTCCTGTCCAAATCTCATGGAGTCTTTGTCGGATGTCATTTATCATGCACCTATTTTGAGTATAACATGATGTGTTTATTGCTTCAGCCCAAAATCTTTTAGGCATCCCTGCTTCAGCTAATATGGTCATTGCTGCTTCTTTGAGAGTTTTGTTCCTTCTTTCTGCAACTCCATTCTGTTGTGGAGTCCTTGCTGCAGATAGTTCATGAGCAATACCATTTTCAATACAATATTGAGTTATTATTCCATTGATAAACTCGGTTCTCTCGTCGACTCTAATCTTGATAATGGTTTGACTCTTCTCATTTTGAATTCTCTTCATCATTTTGTGGTAGCTTTTGCAAGGTTTCTTTTTCTTCTTACACATGAAAATTGTCCATGTATATCTTGAGTAATCATCTACTACCACCAAGGTGTATTTCTTTCCGCTTATGCTATTTGGTTCAACTGGTCCAAATAGATCCATGTGTAACAGGTGCAATATTCTTGTTGAAGATGACATGTCTTTTCTTTGAATGATGATTTGACCGCTTTCCCATCGGCATGCATCACATACACTCTCCTTCTTGTATATCGAGTCCGGAAGTCCTTCTACAAGATTATTTCTTGCAAGTTTGTTAATAGTTTTGAAATTCGGTGACTCATCTTCTTGTGCCACATCCAACTTGATTCGGTGTGCTCTTTTGCTAGTAGACAAGTGCTTGGTGTTGCGTTGACCAATCCACCACATACATATTCTTTTGTCTGCATCCTTGTAGCACTACTTCATTAGATTCAGTGTTCTTGATTTGGGATACACCCATGTTGAATCCAACATTATAGCCCTTGTCACAGAGTTGACTGATACTTAGCAAATTGAAGTTGAGTCCTTCAACATATGCAACATATGTGATTTCTAATCCATTTTTTCTGATGGATCCAATGCCTCTTATTTCTCCTAGAGCTTCATTCCCTCCAAATATGACTTTTGCACCTCTAACTTCCTTAAAATTTGACAGATTTTTCTTGTTTCCTGTCATGTGTCTGGAACAACCACTATCCATGTACCAGGTTCCTTGGCACTCAGCTGTTCCTTGAACCCGCAATCAAGAAATTAGGTTTTAGGTACCCATACTTGTCTGGGTCCTAAGGGGTTAGTATTGTAAGATGATCCAACCAACCTATAGCCAAATGATTTGACTCTAAGAGGTTGCCATCTATCAGTGCCATAATCATAATTAATTTTGGCAAACTGCTTGGGGGTTCTAGGTTCATACAGCTGTCTCTTTTGTCTGTATGCCTGTGCATGTGTTTTAGCAATTGCTTTGTTTGGGTATTTGTGATATCTCGAGGATAGTGCTGGGTGCATATGTGTGCCGATGATAGCTCTTTTGCCTTTGGAATGGCCTTTCTTTGAGTTCTAGGCCTTTGCCATTTAAGCTTATATTCAATAGGTCTTTCGATAGTTCACATTATTCCAATCAGCTTGGCTTGGGTAGTTTCTACCATTTCCATCATATGTGTTCCTTTTATAGAATTTCTGGGGTTTTTGGTAGCTTTGTTTCTTCTTTACAGAGTACTTCCTATTTGGAGTTTGATGAGGAACTCGGCTGGATTTCTTCTCAGCTGTCCTCTCAGCATACCCAACTGGCTGTTTTCCTTTTCCTTTATAACCAAGGCCAGTTTGGTTGTGATTGTGCTTTGGAATGAATGTGTGTGCACCATTTGGAGTTTTAGATTTTTGAGATGCTTCATTGCTTGAAGATCATTTTTCCAAAATCACTTTGGGAGCTTGACTTAGCATAGAGGAATTAAATCCTAAGCTTGTCTTATCTCCACATTCTCTTTGGCGCATAATAAGATCATCCAAAGATTTAGACGCCTTAGTGAATGAGGCAATCACATTTTTGAGGTCCTTTTCCCTCTTTTCTGTAGTAGCTATCTCTGCTATTAACTTAGCATTTTCAGCCTTTAGACTTTTATTCTCATCAGCTATGTGACTTAGAGTACTCAGCTCTTTAGTCAGCTGTGAGTTTTGGCTTTTGAGTAGGCTATTTTCCTCATTTAGTAGTGTGTGTGAGGATTTAATGTGTTCAAAGTCTTTCATCATTTTGCCTAATGAATCATAAAGATCAGTGGGTGATGAAGTATGTGTGTCACAATCACTGTCACTAGAATCTGAGTGTGATGAGTTAGAGTGTACCTCATCTTCTTGGTCAGGTTGGTCTTGTTCTTTGGCCATTAGACGGATCAAGGCTTCTTCTTCAAAGTCACTTGAGTAGTCACTTCACTACTCTCCGAGTCTTGTTTGTGTCTTTTGACTTGGTTTGTCTCGGCATCTCTGCGAGCCAACATTGCTTTTTCTTCTCTTGTCTTCTTTCTCTAAAGACTTTTCTTTCCTCTTCATTCCTGTATTTGTTGACTACATGATATGGGCAATCAATGGCATAGTGACCGGGTTGCTAGCGGTTCAAAGATAGATTTTCAACTTTTTGATCGATTCTTTCCATCCTTGGATTGTCGGCTCTTTGATACTCAACCTTTTGATGCTCGCTCTTTTGGGTGGCCTATCTTCCTTGACTTGGAGGGAGCCGAGTGTCTTTTGGAAGATTCACCTTCGCCTCTTTTGTAGTTCTTGTTGAAGAATTTGTTGAACCTTTTAACCATCAGGGCAATCTCTTCTTGGTCAATGACTTCTTTGACTTGACTCTCTTCCCATCTTGACTATTAAATCATTGTTTTGGGCACAACTGCTTCTCTTCTTGATCTTTTCTTCTTAGCTCAAATTCATAGGCTTTGAGATCCGAGAATAACTCATGGTTAGATGTTTTGATAGATCCATGGAGTGTCTCAAGGCCATGACTTTCATTTCCCACTCACCGGGAGACTTCTTAGAATCTTCATACACATTTCTTTTCGTGTATATTCTTTCCCAAGTCTTTGTGAGTTCATTGGTAATTTCAGTGAATCTAGCATCCAGCTGAACCAAGGTTTCTCCTGCAAGCATCTTAAAGTTTTCAAATTTTTGTACAGCTACAAATAGCTTATTTTCCTTGATTTGCTTAGAGCCTTCACAAATCAAAGTTAGCTTATCCCAGATTTCTTTTGTAGTCTTGCATGATTTGACTTTGTTGAACATGGCTTTATCCAGAGTTTTGTAAAGAATGTCCTTGGCCACGTTGTCCAAGTTGTATCTTTTTCTGTCATCATTTGTCCATTCAGCTCTTGGTTTTTCAACCATATCTGGTCTGGGAGCAACATCCTCTTCTCCTTCAGCTGCAGCAGCCCTCCTTCCAGATGTGTTCACTTTTAAAATTTGCAGTGGCCCATCTTCTATTACTATCCACATTTCATCGTGTAATGTTGATAGATGAGCCTGCATACGAATTTTCCAATCATCAAATTCCTCAATTGTGAACATAGGGATGCGTGTCAAATTTGCTTCCATGATAATAACTTTGCTGAATAAAAGAGTTTTGAAAGATCAAGTGCTAAAGCAAGCTTTGAAAGGTTGGAGATCTAGTTCAAGAATGTCGGTGCGGAAGGCTCAATGAACCAACCGCTCCGATACCACTTGTAGGTCCCAAGGGGTGAGAGTAAGGTTTAGAAGGGGGTTGAATAAACCTTACCAACTTTTCGATTTAGTCCTTTTAAAATAGTTCGAGTTAATACTTCATGACTAAGTCCTTGATGGACATCTAAGTTAGTTAACCAAACAGAGTTAGCCACTCAACGACTTGATTGTTTGTTGATAGAATAACTCACCGCTTAGTCTAAGGCTTAACTCAACTGTGATATATTTTTTTGGAAGACTTAACACCCTTGAATTTGGTTTAAGTTTGTTTTGACACTTGGTTTTAGCACTTTGTTAAATATCAATTGGATAGCAAATTTATCAGCAGATATAAGATAATATGCAGAATTGAAGTGCTGAAATATAAATGACACAATAAATTTTATAGAGGTTCGAAGATGGGGTAATTCTTCTAATTTTCTCTTCTCCAACTCCTGGAGGAATCCACTAAGTATTGATCAAAGTACAAAGTGGTTATATCAGTCCCGATGCAAGTCTTGATCACACGGTGACTTGATCCTTTGGGACTCGATCCGGAGATGCCTTGGTCACACAAGTTGGCTTCTCGTCCGACTCAACTTCTTCACAGGGCAGCTGCCTTGCTACTACAACTCACTTGCTCAAGTTTCTTGGATTTGATCACGAAGCCCTCCAATAGCTTGAGACTGGTTCGACCTTGAACCTTTCTACAATCCTCTGCGGAATGTAGACCCCTTTGATTCTTTAGATGTTTCCTCTTCAACTGATGGAAGTGGTCTTTCCTTCACAAGGTAAGTGTTGGATTGATTTTCTTCGTAGTGAAGGCTTGAGGATTAAACTTGAATGACTTGAGAATATTTGAGAGGTTACTGACTTGAATAATAGCTTGAAAGTTTCGGAGTAACAAGGTAACCTCTGTATATTTCTCAAATTGATTCCTCAGCCTTTTATAGTGTTCTTTTGAAAATCTGCCCGTTGAAGAGAGAGGCTAATTTTCAAAAGACACTTGTGGTCGTTGGCTTGTCTTGTTGCGATCCTTGAAATTGACATTTCCTCGTGTTGGATGAGTCTTGACTTTTCGAGTTTTGACATAGGTGCAAAGTGCTTCCCATTGGTTTATCCCTTTTGCACGCTTCTGGGACTGAGCACTTTAAGAAAGGCAATATGGGAGTATTACTTGTTTAAGTAATTTTCTTGACTTCTGTGTAACGGATCTCTTTCAGTTGTCTCGACTTGACTGCATTTCCTTGATTTCCCGGATGACTTGAGTCGCCTTCCAATCATTAGATGACTCATCCGTCATTTCAACTTGAGACTTGGCTATCTTGAGTTGACTTGATCGATACTTCACTGTTGTATCTAAATTTGCTCCTTTAGTCGAGTTCCTGTCTTCTCTTCCTTGCCACACTCAGCTGCCTCACAGCGGAGTTTTCCTTCTAGTCTCCAGTTGACTTCTTGCATATTCAGGCATAGCTGACTTAACTCAACTTGACCAGCCCTATCTATTACAATGCAAACTACAAGGAAAATGGGGTGCCAACTTTCTATTCTAAGTTTTACATAGCATTCATCAAACTCTAAAAATTAATTTCCCAACAATGGACGATAGTTGCGTTCACCGTCCAGGGTTTATCGTTGAACATCAAATCATTTTGTATATGGCATATAAGCCAAATGTATGAGATCACCGCAACCTACCATAAAAATAAAAGTTGATCACTAAAATGAAAGGTCATAAGTTGTATCAAAAATTTATTGAAACTGTAAGCATGGTGATAATGAACATCAAAGGATCGGAAAATCCATTGCCAATGAGCCCCTGCAAAATCCCAAGAAACAAATATGTGGTCAATGGACTCAGAATGAGCATGACAAAGGCAACAGACAGAAGGGCCAATGAAGCCCCGCTTATGCAATAAATCCAGGACATCAAGACAATCGTAAATAGTACTCCAAACCACAATATAATGCCGCCCCAGAATGTGAGGGGACCAAATCTAGGAACCCCATTTAACCAAGGGAAGGGACAGACGCAAGTGAGAGTTGGCCGCTTTGGATGAAATCTCCCCATCCAAAGAATGAGTCCAAATTTGTTTGTCCATCGAAGAGGGAGCAATGGGGAATCGAACAATGTCCCTAACTAAATCCAAATAAGTCTCAACAAAATAAACCGTGAAGTGCGAGGAATTATCGTAAAAAGAAGTCAGAAAGGCGATGTCTGAAATGGTCTGAAATGACATATGGTATACCAATTCTGTCTGCAATGGAATAATCCATCCAATTAACAATCCAAAATAAGACCACGGAATTAACACTAGGGATCCAACGGGAATCCATCAAACTTTTATCAATACAAAGCCTAATTCCCGCCCAAATGGAGGATGGCAGAAACGTACGACGAATGGAACCATCCGTAAGTAAAAAACACTAGCGAAGAACCTTATAAACCACTGAGTCCGAAGTCAGAACCTTCCATTCCATTTTCATAAGAAAATGCCTTATTGGCAACGATGATAGAACGACCCACAGGTCTCCTTCAGCTTTAGGTGTACAACAACGAGTTCAATCAAAACTGCCATCGAACCTTTTAATTGAATATCACCAGTCCAAATAAAATTACGCATGGTTTTCTCCATTTGCTTAAGCATGGAAATATGCCACATGTATATCATCATGGAATGAACAAAAGAGCTAGTGATCATTGAATTAACCAAGAAAATGTGTCCCGCAATAGAGAGAGTTGTCCATTTCCAACGTTTAAACATCGAAGGATCTTATCAAAGATAGCCGCAAAAAGCGACCGCTTGGGGGCGCCTTTAAAGATAGGAACGCCCAAATATGAAGTAGGGAAGACCCCTGCTGAATTCCTATAATATTCTCGAATGCGTCCCCAAATATGAGAACAAACCCGAAAGTCGAAGAAAACCTTAGACTTGCTTAGATTGAAGAGTTGGCCCAAAATACCCGCATAGTCGAGTTAAAATCAAAAGATGACGCGCATTAGAAGAAGTGGCCTTACAAAGAATGAAAATATCATCCACGTAAAGAATCAAGAAGGGAACACTATATGTCGGGGGCAAGAAAAGGTGTGATTTGGTGAGCGACACCTCCGACTAAATTAGTTTATCCAAAGGATCACCCTGGCGAACACCCCAAGAACAGGGAAAGTAACCCACTGGCGATCCATTAAATAAAATGAAAATCCAAGCACACTGTAGAATAACCTCAACCTAATGGATAAAAATATCAGAAAACCCAAAATGACGAAGCACATGAATCAAGAAGCCCCAATTCAGAGTGTCAAAGGCTTTGCGATTGTCAACTTTCATAATCATATTGTGATCTAACCGACTTTGAAGAATATTGAAACCCTCTGAAACAAGATAATGCAATCATGAATCTGACACCCATAAATAAAACCGAGCTGCGTGGGAGGTTGATAAGCACGGATAATCGACCCAAACCAAGAATCCATGATCTTAGTAATAACCTTAAAAAGGAAATTACTCATCATAATAAACCGAAAATTGTCAACACTATTAGCATCTTTACTCTTCGGAATAATGGCCATGAAACTAGCATTAAGCCTGATGGCAATGTCAAACTCGTGAAGAAATAACAAACAACAGAGATAACATCCAACGCAATAACATTGATAAAAGATCCCATTAACACCATGGGCCCCAGAGAACTATCCAAACCTAATTCGGAAATCGCTTCCCGAATATCAGAATCAGAGGGAATCGCAGTGAAAAGTGCATTGTCTGCCGCCACCACCATTGGAGAAATAACGTGGTCAACAGTCAAAAAATCACAAGACGAACCCCCAGTATCCGAAAATAGATTCTTATAAAAAGAAATAATATGACTGCTAAGAAATTCTGAATCATCAGAAAAACTATCATCAATCGTCAAACCATGGATGCCAGAATGTCGATCTTTAATCTGACAACACCGATGAAAAAATGCAATATTGGGATCGCCATCCTTTAGCCAAGAAGTACGACCCTTCTGTCGAAGAAACTCGGATTGCAGCAAAAGCGTTTTAGAAAATGAAGTCTCAAAGATCAAACTCGAGCCATCGTGATCCTCATTATATCCCAAATTCTCGATATCTGACTGAATTTGACGCACTTTCTCCATCTGAATATCCACCATATGATTAACCTCTCCAAAGACATCCATATTCCAACCCTTAAGAGCCAAACACTGACGTTTAAGTTTCAACATCATACGCAAGGTGGGATTGGGACTCGGACACGGCGCAACCCATGACAAAGTAACAAAATCCCAAAATAGCTCGTGAAAAAGCCACATGTGCTAAAAACGAAAAGGGGAGGGATTTCGGTTCAACATAGAAGAGCAAGAAACCAGGAGCAGATGATGATCCGAGCAAATGCATGCAACACCAACCCATCAACCCGCTGCCAGTGAGCAAAAAATCAAAACGTGGCAAGAGCTCGGTCCAACTTTTCCTGAAGAAGGATGAGTCGAGACCAGGTCGCGGACCACGTAGATAAATTTCCCATAGTAGAAACAGATAACAAACCAGCATCATCTAGAAAACCCCGAAAATCCTGACAAGAAGCCTGGAAAGAACACCATGACCAAGTCGTTCATGATTACCCAAAACCGCGTTAAAATCCCCCACCAACAGCAAATCATCCCAACCCAAGCCCACTAATTCCTGCCAAAGAGTGCGATAGGCAATGTGATTGCAAAACCCATATGGAAACCATATTAGCCATCTCGACCTGGAGGACAATACACTGAGAAGAAACCAGAACGTGTTGCAAAATAGAAACCTCCTGACTACAAAACACCCAAATATCCAATCTACCATTTGGACGAAAATTCTGAGAGACAAATTGTAATCCCAGACTAGTTCAATTAGAATTAGAAAGAACCTAAATATCCACCTTAGGTTCAAAAATAACCAACAAAGAAGGCTTATGCCTCTGGCATAAAACCTTAAGAACATTGCGAGAGGCAATATTCCCAATCCCCCTATATTCGAGCAGAGACAATTCAGTGAGGAGAAGACGGGGGAGGAATCCATGGCGACATGGATGAAGGATCATCAGAAGGAGGGTGCCCCATGGGTAGCCGAATCCTAGTATCAGACTGAGAATCTTCATCATCATAATCAACCCATCTCTTGCTAGCCGCAACGTTAAGAGCATTGATCCTATTTGAATCCCTAGTGATAGATAATTTATGGAGATGAGGCATGGGACCATGTTCAATTTCCTTATGAAGTCTTTGTCTAGCCGAATCCAAAGATCTATCCCGAATAGCCTTACAAAGATGTCTGATAGGTTTATCCATCTTATACTGAACAGTATGGGGGTGTTTGCGGATATCCGAATAAGAGGGAAGACCAGACACATCTAAAATTTGGGGTTAGAAGCTAGAGGATAAATCCAAGCAAAGGTATCAAGAACAATATACTCCTCCTCTACCAAGGCAACAAAAGAATTACACCTGGCCATCCCATTAGAAAGAGTGGGAGGGGCGTTGGAAACAAAAACTAGAGGAAGTGAAGTCGAAACCACCTCCCAAAAGAGATCTCATCATCCATTGAGTAAACCACATCATTTCCCTTATCCTGAGATTTGTGAACAAGACGATAAGTTTTACGAACTCTGGAATGTCCTCTCTGAGAAGTGGGACGCCCAACAGGTTCCTTAACCTCGTCATACTTACCCATACGATGGCAAGAGGCAGTATTATGACCAGTGATACAACAACTAGAACAGAACTCAAGGAGTTTTTCATAACTGACTGACACAAAAGAACAATGACCCATCCGCTCTAACATAATATAGTCCTGGAGAGACTTAGCAAGATCCACATCCACCAACACACAAAACAAATGACCCAAGGATTCATTCAAAGACCTACGATCAATCTGCACCGGGGTCACAATGGTCTTGGCAATCCCCATAATAAAGTTAGGATCTCAGTATTTAATACTGAGCTCAAAGATTCTAACTCAAACGCCAGCTATAGAAGTATTGACTTTATAAGGATTACAATCTAGCACCCAAGGAGACAGACGAATGGAACCCAAATTAATAGCCCCAGACGCATGTGCTTGAGCGCGGGAATGATCCTGGGCATTATCAAATTTAATACAAAAATAACCCTTGCCCAATGGAATTAATTTCCAATCATTCTTAATGCTCCATAAATCCAAAAGCCATTTATGAAACAGCATTATAGTCTAGGGCTTATTACCTTTACCAAGAACAACACGTTCAATCAAAGCATAAGAAAATTCCTCAATACGTTGTTGATAAAGATTTTCATCAATAGTCACAGAATATTAATTGTTTTGCATATTTTTGTGTGTATTTTGTGTGATGATTTATACATATTTTTGGAGTGTTTTATTTGCATTTGTATGTTTTATTGTTATGTTTTGTTATTTTATTGATTTTTTAGGTTTTGGTGGAAAAAACAAGTTTTGGAGCAAAAAACGTTAAAAAGTCATTTCGCGCAACTGCGGTAGTCATCGTATTTTGGACGTAACGTTCGCATCTGAAGCCATTCGAAATATAAGACCAAGTTCTACAATGTCTATGTCTGTTACTAAATACAAATGAAGACGTCTAGATGGGTTAAAATCATGTACAAGTCAAAATAATATATCAAAATCTTGAAAATAACACGT
The DNA here is from genome assembly GCA_016081115.2 of Rehmannia glutinosa. Lineage (NCBI taxonomy): Eukaryota > Viridiplantae > Streptophyta > Magnoliopsida > Lamiales > Orobanchaceae > Rehmannia > Rehmannia glutinosa. The sequence goes on from JABTTQ020002793.1 coordinate 131,408, forward strand.
CTTGGTATTTTGGATATAACTCTCTCTAGAAAATTGATATTAAGGTGATTCAAGTGGTTATGGAAAGCAAATATATAGAGCTAAATTTCATAAGAAGACACAAGACAAAATTCGAAGTTTAGAGGTCGTGCATCGCAGACAAGAAATTTGCCCAAGAAGATGGAGCGCGCGCCGTGACTTGCAGAACACGAAATTTTCAATTTTTTTGCGTTTTTTTGCTCTTCCACCTTGTTTAGGACTCTAGGCTTATAAATAGGACTTGGGGAGCCCTTATTTTCAACACACCTTCATTCTTAGCACTTTTAGACTTTAGTTTATGATATTTTTCTCTTCCATTCAACATTAGGATTGCTTGGGTTCTTCCTATTGAAGTTATTTTACTTCTTAATCAAAGAGTAAGATTTCTTCATCTCTTTTTTATGATTTAAATTATTGGGTGATTATTATTGTTGCATGATTATGTTTATGATTGTTTTCTTTCCATCAATTGAGATTATGATTCTATTCCCAAGCAAGAACTAATTTCCTTGTTCTAGGATTAGGATGATTTGATTCAAACAAACAAACATGAGTATTGACTAATTGATTTGCTTTTCTGAATGAATTGATTTATTTGTTAATTGATTGTCTGATCAACTTTTGATTATTTTGGGGGAATAATTGAGATCGATAGAAAATATTATTCCTGGACTAAATTCATTCAGGGGGTTAGATATGGATCAGAGATGTATTATCTAACCCTGGGCTTAATGAAAATAGCAAATTATGTTGGGATAGCCCTAACCTGTGAATACATGAGTCATTAGACCTAGGCCTTATTTTTACATGATTGTTATATTTGTTACCCGTATGATCAATTAGTTGATATTCTGCTTGTGAGTTTGATCAGATGAATCCGAAATTCTAGACTTTCTTCCATATATTTTTCTCAAAGTTTACTCGTGTTTAGTTTGATTATTGTCTTCTTAATTGTTTTCCTTTAGTTTATTAAAATCACAAATTTGGTTAGATTGTTTAGGATTTAATTTATGTTATTTGTGAAACATAATAATTATTTTTGGATAAGTCTTCCTTGAGAGACGACTTATGGTTAACTTGCTACCCTACGATTGATTTCGTTCTCTTGCAAGGATTGTTAGATTTTTATAGGTGTTTAGTGGTCGAACAAAATTTTGGAATAAAACTAGAATTACCATTAACCATATTGGAGTAGGATTTAGGGTTACCTGGCATCGGAGGAACAAATGAATCCATATATGAACAATTACCAGAAACCACCTTAGCGAAAGAATTGGTTTTGATATTCACATTAGTGGCAAAATATTGAGAATCCCAATACCTGGGATATAAGTACCTGTTAAATTGATGCAATTAGTAGGATGCACCAAAATTGGGCTGGAGATAGGGACGACCACTTGAACACCAATGGATGGAGGATGGCTGCGAAGTTGAGCCCATGATCCATCACCCCCTGGGATGTGGCAGCCATGACTTGTTGCCATGAATCCGACCTCCCAATTGAATATGGCTGGGGCCGGCCCACTCCATGAGAAGATGAATTCATGGGGGTAAGCCTCATCAAAGGAGGCACTGCAACGGGGTCACCCCTCATGGTGCTGGACGTCCGTCTGTACCAGCGGCGAAGGGACAGATCATCCATCAAAGGCGCTGCTCGTCGGCGCCGAAGAAGACGACTGAAGATAAATTTCCAGCGGAATTAATCATAAACCCTTAATCTGACGGTGTTCACTATCCATGGGAAGAGAAGACTTATGCGGAATAAAATTGGACAGAAGATGACCATATGAAGACGAGAATCCTAATACACCATTAGCGCCTTTCGTCAAAGCTTGATGTTCAGGCGTGAGGGTTTTGACAGAATCCCTAGGAAGTAAAAAATTTCCATCATCCACATGTTGCAAATCCCAAAGTGCACGTTATCATGGCAGGAGGAGTCCAAAACACAGACCCCAGAGCATCGTCAGAGGGAGGGCGCTGCAAGTCCCGCGACCGTGTGGCTGAACTCGAATGAAGGTGTGACATCGAACATGAAGTTGGGAGAGGGGCTGAAAATTTGATGTTAATCCGTAAAAAGGCAATCCCATGATTGAGTTGCCGGAAAATGGTGATCGAAAAATCTATAAACGATGGGCGGCCGTCGAAGATGAAGAGAGAAGGGAGCATATTTTTTCTAGAGAGAGAAAGTTTTTTTTTATTTTTTATTAGTATCTTAAAATCAATATTTCAAATAATATTTCATTGCTTTAATGTTTAAAATACCATATGTAATCCTATCTGCTAGTGTGTCGGTTTTGATTGGACGAAGAATGTGGGGTACCCTCTTCTTAGGATGAGGATGGACAGATCTGGACGAGTTTGACGTGGACATCTTTCGCTATATCCAAAGGAAACCTTCTATATAGATATTTGCAATCCTAATTTCCATTTTATAGTATTTGAAAATAGATTTTGAGATTTTTTTGGACTATGAAGCTACTTTAACTGTTAAAACCTTAATAGTTTTCTCTCCTTTGTGAAGAGCTATGTCTTTCTCGCCTTTGTTGAGGGCCTAAATTATTCTAATTCTCAATTTTTTCTCTTTCATTTTCTCAATCACCAGATATGGAAACTAATATGCAAATCTATCCCTATTCGAAATGAGGATGATGGTTTTGTTTTTGATACTGAATCTGCTTGTGGAGGGGAACCAGAACCTCTTTGGTGTTTAGTTGGCAAATTTATCAGAGAAATGAATGTCAGTTTCTATATTATGAAACAACGTATGGCTGGAATTTGGCGTCCTATTGAAGGTATGACAGTTAAGGATATTGGAAATCAACGTTTTCCTTTCCAATTCTATCATATCCAGGATCTTAAAAGAGTTATGGATGGCGGACCATGGTCCTTTGATAATTTGATGCTAATGTTGGTTCAACTAACTCCTGGTATGGTTCCAACCTATGTATCCATGCACACAATTAATTTTTGGGTTCAAGTTTATAATCTTCCAATTGGATGTATGACAGAGAGAAAGGGTAAACAACTTGGGGACTTCATTGGTACGTTTCTGGAGTATGATCCAACCAATGCTGGCACTATATGGAAGACATTCATAAGAATAAAGTTGGGAGTGGATATAAGGAGTCCATTAAAGAGATGCAAAAAGGTTAAATTATAAGGAGGAGGGTGGTCAGTAGTTAATTTTAAGTATGAGCGACCAGGTTCCTTTTGTTTCATCTATGGTATGCTTACTCATAGAGATCGATACTGTGAAAAGGTATTGGGTTTTCCTGAAGGTGAACCAATTAAAGAGTGGGGTCCAAATCTAAGAGCAGTTAATCGAAGGAATGTTGATACTAGTGGGGAACGATGGCTTATGGAAAATGAGAAGCATGAGAAGGAGAACGTGCCACCATCTCAACAATGCTAGCATCAAGGATTTGCATTCAAATCTGCTGAACAAACAACAAGAATTCTATTTGGAGTAAGAATTTCCAGATTCTGGCGAGACTCGTCATCAACACCAATGAGCGGGAATAGTGGAAATTCAAAATTGAAATTTGGAGCGGTTACAAAAACTTCCCCTACAATTGGGGGAAGTCAACAACAAATTCTAGGGAAGGATTTATTTCAGTTACCATTAACTCCTACTGGCTCACCTCTATCCGAAATTGACGAGAGTGAAGTTAATGAAGAAAGAAAATGGAAACAGATAATTGATTCCACAGAAGCCTAAGCCCAGCAGCACATATCAACCCCACATAACCATTTTTTATTGGCAGGCCCTGGCTCCCAAGCCTGCCAGGAGCCATGATTATCTTAAGTTTGAATTGCCACGAGTTGGGCCACCCATGAGCAATTTCAGTATTATGTAATAATTATCCTATTTGAGACGTCACACGCAGATAAGATGGAATAATTACTCATTAAAATAAAGTTTGGTAGTCTTTTTGTGGTGGATAGAATAGGTAGAAGTGGAGGTATATGTGCATTATGGAGGACAAGCAATATGTGTTCGATTGTGGGATATTCGAATAACCATGTGAACTTGATTGTTACTGAGGCTGATGACAGTAAATGGAGACTAGCTGGTTTTTGTGGCTACTCGGAGAGAAGCATGAGGAAAGATTATTGGAACTTACTTTGACAACTTCATGGCATTAATACATTACCATGGTTTGCATCGGATATTTTAATGATCTTCTCCATCCAACAGATAAGAAGGGACGAATCAAACACCCTGGTTGGTTATCTATGGGATTCTGGGAAGTGGTTGCAGATTGTCAGCTAACTGATCTTCCTCTCATTAGCAATCAATTTACTTGGGAAGCAAGGAAAGGAACGGTTAATGCTGCAGAAGAACGTTTAGATCGGGCTCTTACATCTACAAGTTGGCTCTCACTCTTTCCAAAGGTACAATTGTTGAACTTATGTGCTCTTATTTCTGATCATACTTCTATTCTACTACAAACCTCTGGTCCTCCGCAATACAGACCTATAAGCCTTTTAGGTTTAAAATAAATGGCTAAAGGAACTTGGAATGAATGAGATAGTCCAGGAGGGGTGGACTTGTACAACTTACCCGGATATTATTGATCATCTAAGAGCTTGTTCAATGCGACTGAGTGTGTGGAGAAGGAATATGTCAACATATTCAAGAATGAGCTTTCTACTTGCCATAAAGAAATGGAGTATCTTCAGAATTTTGATGATCCTATTTCTGTAGGAAAGTATAAAGAAGTGAAATCTAAATATGTTGATTTATTGGTCAAAGAGGAGATACACTGGCAACAAAGGGCTATAGTTTTCTGTCTTCAAGAAGGAGATTCTATTACCAAACTTTTCCATGCAGCAGCATCATCACGAAGGAAGAGTAATAACATTCTCAAACTCAAAGACGGGCATGGTATTTGGTATGAGAACGATTATGAGATTGGGAATATTGCAGTTAACTACTTTAGGGATTTATTTGCAGCAAGCCAAAATGATCAGGAAGTTGACCTGTGTTTTGTTTCTCATAAGGCTACACATGTTCATAATGAAATTTCGATGAAACCATTTACAAAAGAAGAGTTCAAGGAAGAAGTGTTTGCAATACATCCAAATAAGTCACCTGGTCCTGATGGTTTTGATTCGACTTTCTACCAACGCTTCTGGAAGTTGATTGGAGATGATGTATTTATGGCTAGGAATTCATGGTTGTCACTGGCTAGTTCCCCTGGGACTTAATGGATACAAATATTGTTCTGGTATCTAAATGTCATCAACCACAATCCATGAAAGATTTTTGGCTAATATCTTTATGGAATATTTTGTATAGAATTATCTCTAAGGTGATTGCTAATTAAATCCATCCTACCATCAATCATAAGAATCTCACCGATCTGCATTCATTAAGGGGAGATCCATTGTTGATAATGTTCAGTAGCCTTTGAGATATTTCATCACATGAAGCGGAAGTCTAAAGAAAAGAAAGGATTGACTAATTTGAAGATTGATATTAGTAAAGCCTATGATAGAATGGACTGGAACTACTTGGAGAAATCCTTCTTAGATTAGGCTTTGCTACAAGATGGGTGAAATTAATCATGCTTTGTATAAAAAATGTCTCATACTCAGTCCTGGTAAATGGCTCTATAGTTGGACCTATCATCCCAAAGCGTGGACTTCGCCAAGGGAATCCCTTATCCCCTTATTTGTTTTTCCTATGTGCGAGAGGGTCTTACCTCAATGTTGAGATAAGTCGAAGCTGGGGACATATACATGGTGTTAAAATCACGAGGGGCATCATCAATTTCACACCTTTTATTTGCAAATGATAGTTATATGTTTTTCTCAACAAATAAATACGAAACGGTAAGAATTAAATAGATTCTCACCCAATATGAATCAAACTCAGGGCATGCAATAAATCTTTAAAAATCCACTGGCGCATTCAGTTCAAATGTGAGTCAACAACAATAAGATGAGATCTTGGATACACTTGGAGTCCAAAAATAGAACCAAGCAGGAAAGTATTTAGGGTTGCTATCCCTAATAGGTAGGCGAAAGAAGGAGATATTTGGATATATTCGGAATAACTTATGGTCTCATTTGCAAATATGGAGAAATAAACCCCTGTCTAAGGCTGGTAAGAATGTCCTTGTAAAATTTGTTGCTTAAGTTTTACCTACATATTTTATGAGTGTATTCTTGTTACCAGTTTCCTTAGATGATGAACTTGAACGTATGATCAATTTGTTTTGGTGGGGTACAAAGAAAGAAGGAGGACGGGGAATTAATTGGCTTGGTTGGAACTAGCTATGTGCTTCTATAGGTGTTTGGGGGCTTGGTTTCTGGGAATTCCACTACTTTAACTTAGCAATGTTGGCAAAGCTTGGTCGGAAAATTTTTTCTAATCCAGATGCTTTAGTTAGTCGGATTTATAAAGCTAAATATTATTCGAGGGAAGATTTCCTAAATGCTGAACTTGGAATTAATCCTAGTTTCACTTGGCGTAGTATCTGGAGCTCGAGACAACTAATTAAGTTAGGCACAAGGTGGATTGTTGGAGATGGCAAGTCAATTAACATTTGGAGAGAACTGTGGCTAAGAGACGATAACAACTTCTTTACTATATCTCAACCAGTTGAAGGCTTGGAAAACATGACAATGGTTGATCATTTTATTCTTGGACTGTGTGAGTGGGATATGAACATGCTAGAGGAATATCTTTGTGAACGTGATGTTAAGCAAATCCTAAGAATCCCACTATATCCTAGTGATGAAAATGATAGTTTGATTTGGCATTATTCAAAGACTGGGAGCTACACTGTGAAGTCAAGTTACAAACTATTGGTAAATTCTATAATTAATGAGAGCCTGGGATGTGCAGGAAATTGGGCTGAAATATGGGAGATGAAGATCCCTCCAATAGTCAAGTTTTTCTTATGGAGGGCTTGTCGGAATTGCTTACCAACAATACAGAATCTTGCCCATAAAGGAGTTCATGTGACACATGTATGTGTTTTTTGTGAAACTCAAACGAAAAACACCTGGCATGTATTTTGTCTTGTAAGTTTGCTGTTGATTGTTGGAGAGCTAGTAAATTATGGCCAGTGGTAAATCGTGTGGCAAGTAATACTGAACCTTTTGCTCCCTGGTTCTTTACTTTGATGAACGAGACAACATAGTCGATCTTGGCAAAAGTTAGTATGATACTTTGGAGTGTTTGGAAACAGAGAAATTCTAAACTTTGGAATCACAATCATACTAATGCAGACATAACATTGAAGAATGCTTACTCCTTCTTGGATGTGTGGATTGTTGCTCGAACGTCTTCTCAGTCTCAGAATATTTTGAACACATCCCCCTGTAAATTTTGGCATCCTCCCCAGATTTCAAGCTTGAAGTGTAATATTGATGATGCTTTTTTCAGAAAACAAAATAAAGTTGGGATAGGCATGGTGGTTAGGGATGACATTGGTATTGCATTGCTATATCGAACTTGCTGTTTTGTGGGCGATGTTAGGGTTCTAGAAGGAGAAAGCAGGAGATTACTTGAAGGCTTAAAATGGATAGAGTCTTGGTTTTCCCAATGTCACTTTTGAATTGGATGCCAAGATTGTAGTGGATACCTTATAAGACATTGAAGAGATATGAACAGAAGTTGGGAGAATTATTCGATCTTACAAGAATATTATAGATTATGAGCCTCTATTTCAAGTTCAATTTGCGAATATAGCGCACTTGCAATAAAGCATCTTGTTCTTATGCTAGTCCTCTCTTGTTTGGGTGGAGCCCAGGACTTTGTGGTTGCTTACCTAGAAAATATATGTACCTCGCATGTTGCTTAATGAAATTTACTTTAAAAAAACTACAATATGTAATAACAGTGAAATGTTATACTCCAACCTTTTTCGGATTTATTAGTATAAAGTTACCAAAAAAAACCATTCAAAAAAATAAAAAAGAAAAAAATCTTAAAATATGCATGAATTGAAATCTAGGCCTCAAAGTCAAATATGATATATCTTTGGCACTCCACCAGCTCCTAAGATGTTACTAATATTAAGGGTGACAATCTCCAACATAACACGAAAACACGCTCTGAATATAACACGATAAGCGTGTTAGGGTCAACCCATTTATTATCTGGGTCATAATCGTGTCAGGCCCAATTAACCCGAATAATAAATGAGTCAATTTCAGGTTGACCCTAAATGACCCACCGAACCCGTTTAACCCGTTTGAAGAAGAAAATTCTAATTAATTCTACTTTGGTATTTGGTGAGTTAATTAATTGTCCTTTTATTGATATTTGCATCATAAGTTTGTGTTTTCTCTTGAACCTTAATTGTGTTTTTTTATTTATTTAAATGTAAATATATTGGTAGTGCAACTTATTAGGAGTTTTTCCATGTTCCTTGAAGTCCTAAAATGATAAGCCTTATATCAAGCCAATCATGATTTGCATATTTTGATTGTAATTCATTATGTTTTTAGTATTCAATATATAAAAAACCCAAATTTCCATTTTATCATAATAAATAGATGGATGTTCAAGGTCAAAAAATATACAAGTTATTTCGGGTCGTGTTTGGGTTATCCATGTATTAAACATGTCGCGTTTGGGTTGACACATCTCACCCGAATAATTAAACGGGTCATATCCGGGTTGACCACATTGTATAGTTATCGTGTCTCAATACGACCCACGAATCCAAACTCGACTCGAATTATCATCCCTAACTAATATCAACTTATATATAAATTATATAACTAAACCATATGTGTGTATATATAAATATACAGAACTTCGGGGCTCTTGTCAGTGGGGGCCCTATGCGGCAGCACCACGTTATTCACCCAGGGCCGCCCCAACACGAATATAATATGTTTCTTAGATTAGGATTGACCAAAAATCATAGGTACATAGTAATGAGTCCCAACGATAATAATGTGATATTCATGTCAAATACAAACCAAACAACATTGAATGGACCTGGGTGAAATTAGGGTAGATTATAAAATTTTTAAAAACGCTTTTTTAGCACCAAAATCACTTGAATTGTCGATTCGAATAGTGCCGCATCATCTCAGTTGTATTTTATTTTTTCTTAAATACAAATCGCGATTGAAATACATATCATGCCACACTATATAATCAAAATCGATTTGATGGCAGTTCGGGATTTATCCGTCCCCACCACCCCTTAAGTTATAAACTAAATTTAGTTAAAGAGTTTTTAGTTGAGATTAAATTTTGTTTATTGCAGTATTACTGTAATAGGTGTTAATTATTTTTTTCCCTTTCTATATTTAGTGGCTACCTGATTTCTATTTTTGAAAAATAGTGGATGAAAACTTAGGTGTTATAGCAAAAATTTAATGTTTAAACTATAAATTAAATATGGTATATATGACCTAAAAAAGTATAAATTTACTTTTTTTTTTGGTATTTAAATTGTTTTATTGATTAAAAATACCAAATCGCTCGAAACCGCTCAAAATTATTAAATTATAAACAAATCTTTAGTTTTGCTTAACAAAATCGTAAATTGAAATTTCTATTTAGCAAAATCACACGTAATTCAATTTGAAAATAATGAGGAATCTTATAGTAGTCAAGTGGTTAAGACTAACTAGCGGATCCAGGGGGTCAACATGGCCCCCACCCTTTCCCTTTTTTTTAAAAAATAATTAGTGAGAATTTTTTTTTAAAAATAAAATTAGTTATATATAGTTTGTATGATTTCTTGATTTTCTATCCGGCTCACCCCATCATCGTGTCTTGGCTCCGTCATTGTTAAGACTTTCAAGTCCAGACAAGAAATTTGGTGTTCAATTCCCATCATCCCCATCCCTCCCATAATACGAGCTAAAAAAATTGAAACTAATGAGAAAAAATCACATACCATACAATTATCACCACTACTAAAAATGTAATTTTATTACTAGCATTATCCAAACAATTATCCTATTACTAGGAACATTTCCCCTATCTCAGTATTTGAAGTTTGTGAATCTAGCTAGTATCTTTTTATGTGTCTTTCTCCGCCCTATGAAAAATCAAGATCTTCGAAGTTAGTCTCAGGTTTCTGGGTTAGGTTTTTTCCCATCTGGGGTTTGGTGGCTCATATTTATTTTGGTAGTGGTACACTATGTATGTATCCTGTTTTCGGGTTATTTTATTAATCATACCTCAATTATGTAAATACTCATAATTCCATCCAATTAATTCTTTCTCATATATGTTTGGCTTCTTAGTTTGAGGCTGGGTTTTGTTTTATTGAGAAATAATTGTGAGAGATATTCCAAGTGTGCGATTGGTAGTTGACCTTTTGAAAGTCTCTTTCTATTTGGAAAAATGAGAATGAATAATATTGAGAGGGTGACTAAATATGATGATAGTAGTTGATATGATTCATTTTTATTTAAATAGTGACTGAATGTAATTGCCGACCGGATATAAGAGATGGTGAATAGTGCATTTGTGATATTATTGTGATGATAGTTAATGGTAATATATCTTTTTAATAAAATTATAATTGGATGTGCCTGATGATTGAAAAAGTGATAATGAGTGGATAATATTGTTTTTCGGAAATTTTCACAAACAATCACTTGTTAGGATAAAAAAATTGTGAAAAAAATGCAAAATTCTTTTATTTTTTAATGAGTTGGGAGGGGTGGAGGACATGATAAATCTCAAAAAAAAAAAAAAAACTTAAAGACTCGGGTATGAAACTTGATAAACACCCTTATAAAGGATATATCAACAGTACCAATTAAGCTACAAGACTCGTTGTTTTGCAAAATTCTTTTACAATCAATCACAACCTAAGATTTTATAATCGATAAGAAGTTATTTTTTAAATTTGATTATGCTTAATTAGTTTCGAATTCAGTATTTTAATCTACATTTTGGTATCATGATATAAATTATGTAATTTATCAAATAAAAAAAATCATTTGACAATTATAAATTCAATTAAATGCATGGAGTCAAACTTCCTTGATGAGGACTTGAAGGTAGCTAGTGCAACCTCCAATTTAATGGCTTAGCCTCGCTTTTTTCCATTTTTTTTAATTTTTGCTTACGGTCCTCCTATTTGGGGTTATTAATTAATATTGTGCACCAGATAATTATAATCTATTATAATTAATAATAATTTCGTATCGCAAAGAATATGAGTCTCACTCTGTTTGTCCAAGTGGCATACTACATACCCATCTTAATTGATAGTGTTTAAAAAGGGGACCGGACTAGCCGGTTTAACCAAAACCCGTGGTTGGACTGGTCTGATTAGGCCTGGAAAACTATTTTTACATTGGAATGGGTCAAAATCGGCAAATATCGGTTGAACCTTCTAGAACCATTTTTTATTTTTTATTTTTGTAACTTTTATAGTAATTGTAGAATTTTGCTACATTTATATGATTATTTGAATTTTGAGCTATGTCAGATATTGTTTTAGTTCATTGTTTATATTTTTCAATTTAAAAAATATATTACGTAAAAACAATGTATTAATCACGTATAGGTGAGACTGTTGTTGAACCGATCCAACCGATTAAACCATCAAGGAACTGCTGGCATGGACAGTCCGATTTTTAAAACACTGCTTAACTCTTGACGGCACTTACCTAATGCAAGCTGAAAGCTGCAACAATGTTTTTTTTCCAAGTCCCAACATGACATTATTGGGCATAACAACGTTTTTATTATATATAAGAAAAAAAATTAACATCGTACATTTTTAAATAAAGTCGAAATTTTAATAATAATTTACCGTAGTTTGACAAATACCTCAAAGGAGTCATAGTACTTGTAACCTATTTATTTGTCTACTTTTGTTTGTTGTTTTTTATATCCATCTTAATACCAAAAACTTTATGTAATAGTTATTTACTTCTCGTTATAGGAATCACCGTAATTAGTGGACATATGAAGCACGTCAAATGAGTATATATTTCTAATTAAGGCCTATAGATTTACAGGTTCCACTGGTTTTGATTTTCTTTTTTTATTTTTCTATTCTATTTGTATTTCTTTCGTTAAATGTATTAAGAAAATTATAAAATTGTCATGTTGACGTGCGTTTTGGTCAACAAACAAAATATATAAGAAGTTTAACACGTGGAAATATAAATATGCGTAATACACGTTTATTTATGGCTAATTCTGCCTTTTTTGCGTAATGCCGAGCCGAATTATTGGGGTCGGTCTTTCTTACAATCTCGCGTTTTTCAGGTCCTCTTTTCTCTGTATTTTTTTCTCTCTCCTTTTTTCCTCTTAAAGTGAGGATTTTTATATCCCTCGAGTAAGTGGGTTTTCAACAGTCATTTTTACACTAATCAATCATTAATTAGTAAAATAATTAAAAAAAGGACACATGTCCCTCTCTAATCGTGCATGTCAGCCAACTCTTGCCACTTGGTGACTCCTCTCTATAACTTTCTGGACAGTGGCAGTTTCTGATACCAATAAAGCACTAAGCATGGGCAAGCATGGGCAAATGGTTATTTTTATGAACTGTCGCGCATGCGTTCCCCGCCGAAATTTGGGCTCGGGGATCGGGGCTCGGCATCATGCTGTGGTTGGGCTCGGTGAGCGGGCGAGCCTAATCATGACGTGTCACCGCACAAGACCGTTATCGACGTCACTGTAAGCCCTCCACTCGGATGTGTCTTTGGCCGATGGCGTGATTAATTTCTTCCACTGGCTCGGCGTCATCAGTGCCCCCAAGTTTAATTCCGAGAGAATAATTTTCAAGTCGGAGTTAAACTTTAATGCTAATGACAAATATTTAATGGGAAACGAATTCTCAAAGGTTTTGTTCATTCCCGACATCCGTCGCGAGTGATTAATGCCCGTAGCGGCGCATTAATCGTGGTGCCATAAACGAGACACGTGGCATCTTGTGGTTGGACCACGCTTGTGCAGAATTGAAAAAGCATATTGGTTCTGCCGGTGGTTGTGGGGACGTGACGCTCGACATTTTCGACGGCTTTTGAGGTTGAAAAGGCGTCTTTTTCGAATAAACATTTCGTTTATCGAGGGAACTCTATCTATAAATACCCCTTTTTCCCTCCATTATTCACTTTCGCATCCATTATCCTTTGAGCTAGACGATTGAAACCGAGCGTAAATTTCGGTCGGCTTCCAAAGTTCGTAGACTTCAAACTTAGATATTTTTTCGAAATATTCTCATTTTACCTATAAAATGTCTTCTTTTGAGGATAGTAGGAGTCGTAGTTATAGCGTAGAGGTTGAAATCGAAGATCCCCATCCGAACCTTCTGTTTATTTCTCACCAAAGACGCCATCTCCCGCCTTATATCCGAGCATCATTCGATAACTTCTCCGCATTCTTCTCGAGGTGGAACGTCTTTAGATGGACGATACTATTTTTGATCCGGCGCGGTGACCATTTTTAGAGAAGGAACGTGTATCACCTGCATCGGCATGAGAGAGTTCCGACGAAGGATTCCCGAGGTCGATCTCAGCAAGATCGTGGGGAAGAAGAAGAGAATATGGACCCATCGGAGCCGGAGCGTGATAACGTGGAGCGGGTAGAAGAATCCCTCCAGGAGATTCGAGGCCGGAGAGGCCTCAAGTGCCCATGGGCCATCGTAATGGCGACGGCCGGGCAGGGAGGAGGCCCTCGCCGTCGTGTCGAGCCTCGGTGGACGCTCGCGTGTGATATAAACGATATCCCTAAAGATGTCGATGATCCGGAGGTGGAAGAGTTCCACGAGGTATCGTATTCCAAGTGGCATCAATATTTGGGTACCGGATGGCACAGAGGTTCCTCAGCACTACACCAGCTGGTTGCTTGGCCATATTTGTCGCCGCCACCCTCCAATATGGGTTGCGATTTCCACCGCCGCTTTCTCACGCGGTGGTTTTGCAAATGGGGTATGCATCCGACCAGTGCACCCTATTTATTGGGGTAGGATCATCGGCCTCCCGGTGATGTTCCACCTAGAAAAATATCCTCGCCCAAATTCAAAGAGATGAACGAGCTCTTTATCCGCGAGCGACTCCTTCATCTCGGGGTCACCGTCCGGTGGTATTACGTACATGCACCGATCGGGGTATCTGGATGGCCTAGTGGAAGGTCTCCCTTCATCTTTGAAGGAGTGGAAAGATAAGTGGCTGGGTGAGCGGCGAGTGGCAAGCTCGCGTGGAGGATGGAGCATGGGAAACTGTTCTTCATCCTCCATCAAATTTTGTTTTTGGTTACTGATGAAGTCTATCTTTTCTCCTTTTCTACTTTTGCTGTTTATTGTTTCCTTTTTGTGATTGACTTTGCTTCTTTTTTCGTCTTTTTACCTTTATAGAGAATCCGGCATCAAAGGGGCCTCGCTTCGCCACCTTTATTTGAAGGTCGAAAACATCCGTGCCAGGGGGCATCGTGACAAAGCGGATTGAGAGATTGGCCAATGAGGCCAACTTGGCCGCAGCCGGCTGAGGTCGCTTCCGCCCGCCGACCTCGGCCGAGGGGCGGCTCGGGACGAGGCGGCAGAGCGGGAGGGGGAGGCCGGGAGAGAGCCTCGTGAGAATCCTCCCGTAAATGAAAAGTACGGCCCCACTCTCCGGGAGCAAAGCGGCCAAACAGAGCGAGTTGCGCCGTCTCCTCGCAGCCGATCCTTCCGGGCAGATCGTCCGTGCCCACCGGGCAAACGCGACTCGCAGCCGCGAGTCGCGCCGCCGCTCGAGGTAAACATAGTATTTCTTACACTCTCTTCCTTTCGAAATGTTTTTCGTTTTTCTTTTGACCTTTTAACGGTGGTTGCTTTTTGTAGGGCGTGGCTTGATTTGCGTGCACGCCGCAGCGTGAGGAACACGGCCGCGCGTCGAACTCCCGGCGATCGCAGCACCAACCGCAGATGCGGAGGCGGCTCGGAGAGCAGATATCCGGCCGGGCAAATGTCCGCCGATGGAGTGCCGAGGTATGGAACCTCCCCTTCAAAGGAGAAGAGGAGGGATTGTGATCGAAGAGCCCGAGCACAAGGGGTCGACGGCCACGAGCATCCCGAATGTGCCTTAGGGGGGAGGTCCGCGAACGTTTCCCTGACGACTCGGCCGGGGAGGGTCACTTCATTCCTCCAAGTCGGGTAAGAGACGAGCATCGCGAGGGAATGGTTGGAATACGCCCTCAATGGTTTGTGGAGTTTGTTCGATACGCCACGCCGACGGAGGAGCAGTCGAGAGTTTTACCGGAGGCGGGTCGGGCCGCAATGAGTGTCCAGCCGTGCTCGGGACAAAAGGCATCGAGCAACTCGCCGGAGATCGGCTTTGAGGAACAAATTCAAGACGCCATGGGAATGTCGGGCGGATCATTGGGCTCCTATGGCATGCAATTGGGGAACTCGCGAGCCGGAGAAAAATACGCCGATCCGGAAAGGCGGCATGGCGACTCGGCAGGAGGCCTATGCTACCCTTCGGCGTCAAGAATCATTAAAGACCCAGGCAGATGAAGCTACGGCTCGGGCCAACTCCGAGAAAGAAGCTGCTGCGAGGGCCGAGGCAGAACGTGATCAGGCCCGCAGGGCTGAAGAGGATCTTAGGGCTAAGGTTGTCGAGCTGGAACGTGTTGCCGTTGCCCGGGCTGAGAAAATGGAAAGGCGTCTAGCCGATGTGTGCAGAGAGGCCGAAGAGGCTACTCATCGGCAAGTTGAGGAAGCTCGTACCCAGGCCGTTGAAGCTTATAAGGACTCTGAGGAGTATGCATTTATGTTAACCTACGGCCACGCGACCAGCCTCAAAGAAATCCTTGATTCGGTTAAGGCCGGGCGGACTGTTGCTCAGCTTGAAGAAGATTTGGCCCTTCTGGAGGCTGATGTCGATGCTCTCCGCCCAAACTTTGCCGAGGCCCCCAATGTTCAGGGCTAACTTCCTCCGGACGCCGAAGAAGTTGCCTCCAGTGGTGCTGTTGAAATTCCACCTCCGTCTTAGTCTTGGTGTTGTTTGCCCCTTTTTCATTTATAAACTTTTTCATGATTTCGTAGGTAGATTACTTGGCTTCGTGCCTTAGAATGTAATGGGCTCCGGCCCCCCCTGTGTAAATAATTTGAAGTAGAAATGAACTTTTCTTTCTCTCACCTGTGTATGTGTTTTAAGATTTTTGTATATGCTTGGCTCTTCTCCTTTTTGTAAGATTGTTGTCTGTCTTCTTTTTCCTTTTATACTCCCAAGTATGGGGCTCGGTTCCCAGTGCTCCTGAATAAGGGACTTTACCCGCTTTAATTGACTCTCGTACTCGGTATATGAACCTGATCTTTATTTTGTATTTGGTACTTGGTGTATAAACACCGTCTTCATTTTGTGCTCGGTGTGTACATCGAGTCTTTGTTTTGTGCTCGGTGCGTAACCAAGTCTTTGTTTTGTGCTTGGTACGTAACCAAGTCTTTGTTTTGTGCTTGGTGCGTAACCAAGTCTTTGTTTTGTGCTCGGTGCGTAACTAAGTCTTTGTTTTGTGCTTGGTGCGTAACCAAGTCTTTGTTTTGTTGTTTTGTGCTCGGTGCGTAACCAAGTCTTTGTTTTGTGCTTGAGTAACCAAGTCTTTGTTTTGTGCTTGGTGCGTAACCAAGTCTTTGTTTTGTGCTCGGTGCGTAACCAAGTCTTTGTTTTGTGCTCGGTGCGTAACCAAGTCTTTGTTTTGTGCTCGGTGCGTAACCAAGTCTTTGTTTTGTGCTCGGTGCGTAACCAAGTCTTTGTTTTGTGCTCGGTGCGTAACCAAGTCTTTGTTTTGTGCTTGGTGCGTAACCAAGTCTTTGTTTTGTGCTCGATGCATAACCAAGTCTTTGTTTTGTGCTCGGTGCGTAACCAAGTCTTTGTTTTGTGCTTGGTACGTAACCAAGTCTTTATTTTGTGCTCGGTGCGTAACTAAGTCTTTGTTTTGTGCTCGGTGCGTAACCAAGTCTTTGTTTTGTGCTTGGTGCGTAACCAAGTCTTTGTTTTGTGCTCGGTGCGTAACCAAGTCTTTGTTTTGTGCTCGGTGGGTAACCAAGTCTTTGTTTTAAGGATAGATATGCCCTATGGGCAGGTCGCCCTTTATCAGCGTGCAAGGGACGTACCCAAGATGACTCGTCGGCATTCGGCTTCTTCAGCTGAGGCGATTTTTGCTGTCCTTGGCACGTAGTCGAGGTGAGTAAAAATTTTGTCCCCCTTTAGAGAGCTCACAGAATATCAGATGAAAGGATAATTCCCTAGAATCCTATCTGGATCGTAAACCTATATCTTTAATGATAGTACCTTTTCAGGTATGTTACATTTCATGGATGCATAAATTTTTCTCCACTCAAATATTCTAGCTCGTACGCCCCACCAGATAAGACGTTGCTGACCCGAAATGGGCCCTCCCAGGTTGGTTTCAATGGACTGTGTTCAACACCCGTTATCTTTTTCAACACAAGATCACCGACCAAATCTCTTTTCCTTACTTTTGAATTGTAGTACCTCTCACTCCTTTGTTTATACACGTTTTGCATCTCAAGATCGCACCTTTTTTTCTTCGAGCAGATCTAGCTCGGTTCGGGAGGGCGACCTCATTACCGTCTTGAGAAAAATTTGCACTCAAGGTAGGGGCTCCAATCTCAACAGGAATCACCGCCTGTTCCATAAGCCAAAGAAAAAGGTGTTTCTCCAAAGTGCCGCCGATGCGTCGTTCAGATGACCATCGTACACCGGGTAATTCCTCCGCCAATTACCTTTAGACTCCTCCAATCTCGCTTCAAGGTATACTTGAGTATTTTATTAACGGCCTCAACTTGTCCATTCGATCGGGATGGTATGGAGTCGAGAAGTGGTTTTTAATGTGGAAACCTTCACAAAATTTTGAAACCTCCTAGGTTATCGAATGTTTCCCATTGTCTGTAGAATAACCGAATGCGTATCCCGAATCTCTGAGATAATGGACTTCCATACAAAACTCACAATCTTTTCCTCATCTATTTTCGCCGCAGGCTCCACCGGCCCATTTTGTGAAATAATCCACCGCCACAATGGCATATTTGATGCCCTTTGCGGTGGGGAGTGGTCCGATAAGGTCCATTCCCATTTGGCAAACGGCCATGCGCTAAATACGGAGGTAAGTTGCTCAGGATGATATCCGACTGCGCGGCGCGAATCTTTGGCACCTCTCGCATCTTTTGACGAGATCGATTTGCATCCTTTCTTAGGGACGGCGAAGAGTATCCTTGCCGTATTAATTTATAAAGCAATGTCCGGCCCCCGTGGTTTCCGCATATTCCTCGTGAACCTCTCGAAGTGCATAATCCGCATTTGTCTCGGAAAGACATCGCAGAGTGGGACGGAGTATCCTCATTTGTATAGACGCCATCTACTAGTGTAAACCGAGCCGCTTGAGTTCGTAGTGTTCGCTTCACTTTGTTTTCGTGTTGAACTCCTTTTTCTAGATCTTGAATGATTGGGGTCATCCAGTCCGCTCGGTGGTTTCGCTTGTATATATCTTCTTTGCTCCAAGTGACGGGGCGATGACGGTTGTGTGATGACATCCGCGATGGCATCCGTCCCTGGGCCGAACCGAGTCGAGCTAAGGCATCCGCCCGCATGTTCTCTCGGGCACATGTAAGACTTTTGTCTTAAAGTGTAACAATCTCTTCTTGACCAAGTCCAAATATTGTGCGATTTTTGCTCTTTCGCCGTACTCATTTGTTGATTTGATGAACGACCACCGAGAATCACCGTGTACCAACAAATTGTTTTAGGCCCATAGAAGCCGCCATATCTAAGCCTGCGAGAAGTGCCTCGTGATTCGGCCGTTGTTTGTCGCTATGGAAATCAAATCGCACGGCCGAGCAAAGAGCATTTCTGATTTGGATCGATTATCACGATTCCGCCCCTACTCCCTGCGGTGGAGGAGCACAACGAACAATTTCCATTCTTGGTCTTCCATAACTTCCAATCGTATGAAAGGTGTGAATTGCCACAAAGTTGGCTAAAGCCCCGACCTTTTATCATTGTGACGTGGTTCATATAGAATATCAAATCGATCGAGCTCGACGCCCACTTGATCATCCGACCGTAGTATCGGTCGGGTGTAGTACCGCTTCAACAATGGGTAGTTCGTCAAGACTATAATCTTGTGCTCTAGAAAATATGGATGGAGTTTCGCGCCGCAGTGATGATTAATGAATAAGCCAACTTTTCCATTGGCGGATAGCGGAGCTCGGCCATGTAACGCTTGGTCGGGTTAATAGACCGGATGTTGAATAGAACCATCTAGCCCGATTAACACCGAGCCGATGGCGTATTCGGATACCGCTGTGTACAAATACAAGTTCTCCTGGGTAGGTTTTTGTAATATAGGAATTGAAGAAAGGTCTTGTTTGAGGGATTCAAAGGCGACTGTGCTTGCTCGGTCCACTCAAAATTTTTGTTCTTTTTATAATTTTGAAGAAAGGTTTACACTTGTCCGTGGATCGCGAAACAAATCGGTTAAGGGGCCAATCGGCTGTTAGGCTTTGTACCTTTTTCACGTAGAGTTTGGGGTTCTAGATCGATGATGGCTTTTATTTTGTCAGGTTAGCTTCGATTCCCCTTTGGCTGACCATA
The DNA here is from genome assembly GCA_016081115.2 of Rehmannia glutinosa. Lineage (NCBI taxonomy): Eukaryota > Viridiplantae > Streptophyta > Magnoliopsida > Lamiales > Orobanchaceae > Rehmannia > Rehmannia glutinosa. Next base: position 150,974 of record JABTTQ020002793.1, read on the forward strand.
TACCCCAAAAATTTACCCGAGCCGACCCCAAACGTATACACTTTCTCGGGTTTAACATCATCTTGTACTCTCTCAAAACGGCAAACATTTTATTAAGATCGTTTAGATGATCGATATATACAAGTGATTTCACCAACATGTCATCTACATAGACTTCCATAGTACGACCTATTATTTTTTCAAACATCTTATTTACTAACCTTTGGTAGTCGCACAGTCCGTTCTTCAACCCGGCGGCATCATCCTCAGAATGATAAATTCCACGAGCGAGAGAAGAATGATGTATTTTCTTCGTATCCGGGTGCATTCGTATTTGGTTGTAACCCGAGTATGCATCCATGAAAGCTCATCACTCGTGTTCGCCGTGGCATCTACCATATAGTCAATGTTTGGTAATGGATAACGCCCTTAGGGCACGCCTTATTCGGTCGGTGAAATCCACGCCGCGCGCCATCGCCATTGCTTTTCTTTACCAAAACAGATTGGCAACCCATCGAGGATAGAGAGCTTCCCGGATAAATTGATTATCTAGCAACTTGTTAACCTCACTCGAGTCTTTCTTGTCTGTCAAAGCCGAAGTTTGCGCTTTTCTCGATAATCGGGCGGAACGTTAGATCAATATTAAGGCGGTGGCATGCATGCTTAGGGTCAATTCGGGCATGTCCGCATGAGTCCATGCGAAGACGCCAAGATTATTTCCCAAAACTCAATCATTTCGGTTCGATATGGTTCGGGAGGTCATGACCAATACGTAATGGCGTCCCTCGCTTGGCCTTCCGACATTGATTGTATCAACCTGTTTCTACCTGGTTCCGCCCGTTTTCTTTTCTTGCTTTGCCCTCTTTGATCCGTAGGGCAACTCATCTTCAGTGGCCGTCTCGTTCTTGGTCCGCTTTCGCCGCCTTCTTCCATCATCGGTTCCTTCCCAGGTCGACGACCTGGATTATCCTTTTGAACAATCACCACTTTCCGCTCAGGCTCCTCTTTTGGTTGGGGATCGCCTTGCGTGGTCCCACTGGTTTCTCCTCGTTCCATCACATTAATCTCCACCGGTCGGAGTTTGAGAGAGCATTCTCGTGACTCCTTTGATTCCCCTTATGTATGGCCTCGCCATCAGATGTTGGGAATTTTATACAAAAATGATATATTGAAACGGCTGCTTTTATATGATAAAGCAATGGCCTCCCAATTATAGCATTGTACTCCGAATCGGCGTCGATTATTTTAAATGTTGTCATGATGCCCGCTTTATGCAACCCTTGTCCCATTTGGATGGGCAAGTCAACTTCTCCGAGCGGGACTATTCTTCCTCCTCCAAACCCTGAATGCTATCGTTGCATGGACGGATATAGCTATCGTCCATGTTCAATCTTCGAAAGGCTCGGACGTAAATGACTGATGAGTAGCTGCCAGAGATCAAAATTCTATGAACGGAATACCCAAAATCGGGTGCAAGAATGACCGGGGTCGAATGAGGGTGGACCACCTGGTCGGCATCCACATCGAGAACACAAAATGGCGGTGGGTTGGCCTTCCTTGATTTCCGCCACCCGAACTTGTCTTTAGGCGTGGGCGGCCTGTCTGACATCAGCCTTTCTTTTCCTATTAGAGCGGCTATCTTCGGCTGTGTTAGTGTTGATTCGATTCACATTCGACATTATAAGGATATCCCTACCCGGTTCTCGGCCGATGTGGTGGAAGCAGAGAGCCGGATTAGTTATGCGCTCCGGGTTAACACTCGAGTCGTTGTCGGTGGGGCGGTAGTTCATGAACGTATCTTTTGAGACCGCCTTGCCGAACAATACGCATAATTTCTCTAATTAGATCTCGACACTAATCGGTATCGTGACCTATTGATTTATGATAGGCACAATATCGACGTGAATCTAATTTTGTCATGACCTATTGATTTATGATAGGCACAATATCGACGTGAATCTAATTTTGTCGGCTCGACCTTCAAAGCGTCGAGCCGGGAGGTAACAAATTCGGACACTGTACTTCATTCCATATGGCCGATGGAGTGTGGGTCAAAGTTTCTCAATGCGGCGACTTGGCTCGCGCTCGGGCGAGCCCTAAATCCGGTGGTCGGGTTTTCCGAGAATGGTCTAAATCCCGACCCGGCCCGCCGATTCCTTCCTTCCGTCCTTTCTCACGCCCCCGGCGGTGCTCGGGCGGTTACTTGCCATGGCTTCTTCTTCCGCACAAATATGACGCTCGAACCGAGAAATTCTTGATGCGAGGTCGCCCGATTCATAGATGGAGTAGTTAAACCAAGTTTGGGGCAAGGCCACCCATGGTGCGATTAAAATGGCATCATCCGACACCGGTTCCATCTCTCGAACTTGCTTATTGAACCGAGAGATATAGCTTTTCAGGGGCTCGTCCTTCCCTTGTTTGATGTTCACGAGGGAATCCTTAGGTGCGGCTCGGACTTTGGACGTTAAGAAATGCGTCGTAAAGGTGGAGGCCAGATCCCCCCATGCTCGAATGGACCCCTGTGGTAGGGTCCTAAACCAACGGTGGGCTCGGTCACCCAGAGTCAGTGGGAAGGCCTGCGAGAGGATGGCATCACTAGGTGTATAGTTCCATCCATGCTAAGTACTTGTGGACGTGGGTGGTCGGGTCGGTTTCCCATTGTAGAGACCGGCTGGGGATTTTCAATTTTGGCGGAATGGGTCGCCAGGATTCCAGGAGAAAATGGCGACATAACGGTGGTTGGTTCATTGCTTGGGCGGCCTCCGAGATCGTTCGCCTTCTTCTCGACCGCTTCCATTCATTCAAACAACTGGCGAAGGCGGTGTATTTCTACATCCGTTCTGCCATAAAGGCTAGGCCTTGATCTCGATTGACCCTAGCGCCTCCATTCGTCTGGGAAATCGGAGTCGGAACTTATCGTCGAGTCGGGCGAAAAGGATCGCCGATCGCCCGGCGAACACCGAGTGGGCATGGCGATGTCGTGTTGGCTCGGTAGCGACTCCACTACACGACTTTGCCCCTCCTCATCTTCTCGTGGCGTCTTACATCACGACGGACACGCTGTTCATTACCCGAATCGGCTTCTTGGGCTTCATCATGAGGAAGCTTGGGAACTGAGGATTGATATTAACATTTAGTTGTGGATTGAGTGGGTTAGTATTTACAAGGAGTGGAGGAGGTGCTTGAGAGTTTGTGGTAGCGAGAGTTTGTGATATGAGTTGGTTCATTTGCTATACAAAAGTTGGGTAGGCAATTAGCTGAGCGAAAGGAAATAAAGTAGTGCTCCCTGCTTCTGTCTGGAGCATATTTTGGCCATTAGTAGTCCGCGGTTTGGTTGTTAGGGTGTTGTTCTTGATCAAACGAGCATTTCTCGACTGTTGACTCATTTTGTCTATTACGAAAAGGATAAACGTCGAATTCTACCTAGTTTTCACTTAACTTGCTTTTGCCTGGAACTCTGACTGGACCAATACGGCCCTCCTTCTAGCGCCAATTTGTTGACGTGCGTTTTGGTCAACAAACAAAATATATAAGAAGTTTAACACGTGGAAATATAAGTATGCGTAATACGCGTTTATTTATGGCTAATTCTGCCTTTTTTGCGTAATGCCGAGCCGAATCATTGGGGTCGGTCTTTCTTACAATCTCGCGTTTTTCAGGTCCTCTTTTCTCTGTATTTTTTTCTCTCTCCTTTTTTCCTCTTAAAGTGAGGATTTTTATACCCCTCGAGTAAGTGGGTTTTCAACAGTCATCTTTACACTAATCAATCACTAATTAGTAAAATAATTAAAAAAGGACACATGTCCCTCTCTAATCGTGCATGTCAGCCAACTCTTGCCACTTGGTGACTCCTCTCTATAACTTTCTGATATGTGGCAGTTTCTGATACCAATAAAGCACTAAGCATGGGCAAGCATGGGCAAATGGTTATTTTAATGAATGCATCGCGCAGATGCGTTTCCCGCCGAAATTTGGGCTGGGGTCAGGGCTCAGCGATCATCGTCGTGGTAGGGCTCGTGTGCGGGCGAGCCTAATTCATGACGTGTCACCACGCACGCTATCGGCGTCACTGTAGGCCCTCCACTCGGATGTGTGCTGGGCTAATGGCGTGGATTAATTTCTTCCAGCTCGGCTCGGGCGTCATCATGTCACATAGACTCGTAGTTGTAGGGATCTAGCAAAAATGGTCCTATTCGATTTGATTTTGGCAAATGATTCATATAATTAAAAAAATTCACGGATTGAGGCTCCACAAGAAATTGAAAATGTGGTCGGAGTCTTATTGAAAAGGAATTAAAGATTCATTATATTCTACGTGGCGGACTTAAGGCATGTCCGGTATTCCATGTCGCATGCTCCATGATGGGTAAAATTATGGTTGGTTCCCGTAGCTTCTAACTAATTTTCTTATTATAACTTTTGGAAAAGAATGAAATAATTAATTAAATCCAGTGAATAGAAACGAGAGAAAGTAATCTTTTTATTAATAAACTTTTTGATGCAGGCGAAGCGTGTAAACAAGCAATAGGAAAGTAACAGAACCAATGAACCAGAGGTTTTTTTTTTGTATTAATTCATCCACCAGGAAATATGATGTGCAGAATGACTTTAAATAATAACCAAAACAAAGACTCCTATCATGTTAAGACTTCTACCTGACATAGAGATCTAATAAAACTAAGATAAGGACAAAATAAACTAACTAATGAAGAGTAACAAAAATAAATAACATCTAAAGCTGAGTAACAGATAAACGGGTCTCATCGCCATCATCCTCCCCCCCTTGGACGAGATTCGCCCTCAAATCAACATGGGTCTCATCGCCAGACGAATTGTCTCCCGAAAATGGAATCAAGTGTTTCACATTAAAGATATCAGATGTGCGAAATGGCTCGGAAGTTTCAAACGATATGCATTCGAATTTATTTTTTCCACAATTTCCAGCGGCCCAATCTTACGGGCTGATAATTTGTTGTACTCGTGTGCTGGGTATCGATCTTTTGTCAAGACAGCTCACACATAATCTCCAACTTGAAATTCAACTGCCCGGCGTCGAGAATCAGCAGCTAACTTGTACTTAGCAGTAGTGGCAACAAGCTGCGAATGAGCAGCAGCATGTAGGCGTTGCAATTCAGCCACCAAATCAGTAGCACGCACATCAGCACGCATGCGCGAAGAAAGCGGCACCAAGTCCATCGGGCCTCGCGGAATAATACCATAAACAACTTGAAATGGGCAAAATCCAGAACTACGATTCACAGCAGAATTATGAGCAAATCCAGCCTGGCTTAACTTGGCGTCCCAACTCTTAATATTTTCCCCAACCAAACAACGCAACAAGTTTCCCAAAGACCGATTCACGACTTCCGTTTGCCCATCCGTTTGCGGGTGATAGGCACTACTAAAATCCAATTGTGTATTAACCATTCTCCATAAGCTCCGCCAAAAGTGGCTTAAAAATCTAGTATCACGATCAGAAACTATAGAAGATGGTAACCCATGAATGCGATAAATCTCCCGAAAAAATAATTGTGCAATATGAATGGCGTCAGACGTTCGTTTGCATGGAATAAAATGAACCATTTTGGAGAAACGGTCCACGACCACAAGGATGGAATCGTGACCTCGTTGGGTACGGGGCAATCCCATTACAAAATCCATAGAGAGACAGGCCCAAGGCTGTGATGGAATTGGTAATGGAGAATAAAGGCCAGCATTAGTGGCTGTCCCTTTTGCCATATGACAAATTCGACAATGAGACACATACCGAGCAACATCGCACCGAAGCGAAGGCCAGAAGTAGGAGCGTTGTACTAGTTCGATGGATCTGTCGCGCCCCACATGCCCAGCACCATGGAATTCTGCTATTATTTTGTGCCGTAGACTGGAAGAAGGGACACACAAGTGAACCCCTTTGAATAAAAACCCATCGACCAGAAGATAATCACCATGCATACCGGACTCTAATTTTGTAAGAACACGCTGGAAAAATGGGTCAGTGGAGTATAATTCAGTGAAACTTTCGAACCCGGGAATGGAAATCCGCAAGTCAGAAAGTAGCAAATGGCGACGACTAAGTGCGTCTGCCACGCGATTCAAAGAACCCGACTTATGCTTCAGAACAAAGGAGAATCGTTGTAAGAATGCTGCCCAACCCGCATGACGTGCCGAAATAGAAGCTTGGGTTGTGATATATTTAAGTGCTTCATGGTCAGTAAATAAAATGAATTCGCGTTGAAAGAGATAATGACGCCAATACCTTACGGCGCGTACAATAGCGTAGAATTCCATGTCATATGAACTATAAGCGGAGACGAGGGCGGACAATTTTTCATTTGAAATATGCATAGGATGGCTCCTTGACTCAACTTTCTGACCCCAATACCCACCTTAGAGGCATCACATGAGAGCTCAAATGGCATAGAGAAATCTGGCAAGATGAGAAGGGGTGTTGTGGACAACTTGTGCTTGATTGTGCGAAAGGCATCATCCGACGCGGCCGTCCAAACAAAAGACTTACCCCGCATATAGTCCGTTATCGGTGCCATGATTGAACTAAAATGCGGAATAAACCGGCGATAGAAAGAAGCGAGTCCATGGAAGCTGCGGACAGCCGTAATAGAGTGAGGCGTAGGCCATGACTGAATCGCCTCTACTTTAGTCACATCCATGCTAATTCCCTGCGCGGAAATCTCATAGCTAAGAAACAAAATCTTGTCAACAAAGAAAGAGCATTTATGAGGTGCCGCATAAAATATTTCACCGCGCAAAATAGAGAGAACTTCTCGTAGATGAAGAACATGTTCAGAAGCAGAACGACTGTAAATTAAGATGTCGTCAAAATAGACAACGACACAAGTGCCAATGAGAGACCGCAAAGATTGATTCATAACTCGCATAAACGTGCTCGGTGCATTTGATAAACCAAAAGGCATAACAAGCCATTCAAATAATCCCTCGCGTGTTTTGAACGTTGTTTTCCACTCGTCCCCTGGGCGAATACGAATTTGGTGATAGCCACTACGCAAATTGAGTTTACTGAAAATTGTCGCCCCACTAAGTTGATCCAATAAGTCATCGAGGCGGGGAATAGGAAACCGGTATCTGTGGTGATCTTGTTAATAGCGCGGCTATCGACACACATTCGCCAAGCGCCATCTTTTTTTGGGATAAGAAGGGCCAGAACGGCACAAGGACTTAAGCTCTCGCGTACAACACCACGCGATAATAATTCTTCGACTTGACGTCGAAGCTCAGCATGCTTGGATGGACTCATTCGATAATGGGGTCGATTAGGCAGAGCGGCCCCTGGAATAAGGTCGATGTGATGTTGGATATCACGAAGTGGAGGCAGCCCCGTCGACAATTCAGCGGGAAACACATCAGAAAACTCATCAAGTAAAGGAGCGGCCATTGGCGAAACTGAATTCGGAAGTGAAAACTCATGTCCCAATAAAATGAAGACGGAGATGACGCGAGAATTCACGACGCAGGTCTCGCGTGATAGAAAAAGAACTGTGGCGATGGCGAAGGGCCAGACGGAACATGTGGATGCAACACAATTTTGGTCCCTCCAAAGAGAAAGCTGTAAGTGTTGTGGCGTCCATCATGAACCACACTACGGTCATATTGCCAAGGACGGCCCAAAAGAATATGGCACGCATCCATCGGGACGACGTCACACCAAACATAATCTGAATATTTAGACCCAATGGAGAAGGCAAGGAAAACACGTCGATCCACGGTAATGGTGATAACATAGCGCGTTGGTGTGCTTCAGAAATAGAACTAGGCGCAAACATATTTAGAGCATCCCGAAAAAGGGAACGCGAAGGCCGCCGATGTAAGCGGAAACAATCGATCCATGATTCGTGAAGTTCATTACGAGTGAGCAACTGGTAAAATTCTTCGGAGTAAGTCACGACAGATCTAGTGCCTTGGCGAAGATTCTGAAGGCGCTGATACAATAACCGTGAATAATTGAATGGCAAGAATTCGCGGTGCAAATGTTTACGGAATTTATTCCAGGTGATAATTTTTGGTTTCCCTTGACGAAGCCGCGTAGTTTTTAATTGATGCCACCACGCTGAGGCCCGTCCCCAAAATCGCGTGGCTACCAGCGCCACTCGGCGATCATCGGGAACATCCTTAAAGTCAAGTAACTTCTCTACGGAATAAACCCAATCAAGAAACTCATCAGCATCCTCCCCACCAAAAAATTCTGGCAAGTCAAGCTTAAATCCAGACTCCCAGCGTTTGTCGTCAGCACGGCGAATTGGGTGGAACTCCCAAAGTCGCAAAAGGGTTGTCAACTGAAATTGTGTTATCATCATCGGAAATCACAGCAGGTTGCCGAACTTGAGCGCCATGACCGCGCCCTGTGCGCGCACCTTCATGCACGGGATCAGCCTGGGCTCGTTCAACGGGAACGTGACGGCGAAACAAATAGAACAGATCGCGTTGTTGTGTCCGCATCGCAGCAAATTCGGTGGTTAACAACTCAAGTTGCTGGCGCATCTGAGTTATCTCCAAACCACGCTGAGGATCATTCGGAGCGGCATCGGCAACTGGTCGTGGACGAGGCGGCATTGTGAAGGATCGTCGGCTGGTCTCTGAATACCAACTGATGCAGGCGAAACGTGTAAACAAGCAATACGAAAGTAATAGAACCAATGAACCAGAGGTTTTTTTTTGTATTAATTCATCCACCAGGAAATACGATGTGCAGAATGACTTTAAATAATAACCAAAACAAAGACTCCTATCATGTTAAGACTTCTATCTGACATAGAGATCTAATAAAACTAAGATAAGGACAAAATAAACTAACTAATGAAGAGTAACAAAAATAAATAACATCTAAAGCTGAGTAACAGATAAACGGGTCTCATCGCCATCACTTTTGTTGGTTAATTATATTTTTAAAATAGCAAATGTTATAATTTGATAATTAATAAATTGGCTAATTTTTTGGTATTTTTAATTAAGACAGTTAAGTTGTGAAAAAAAATATTAATGTAAATATTTTAAGAATCAAAAACGTAATTGTCAATTTGAATTAGTTTTTTTTAATAAGTTGGGAGTACTAGTTGGGGGAGGAGATAAATTTCAAATAAACTGAAAGATACAGGGTTCGGACCCTGGTTAATACCCTTATAAAGGGTGAGTGATACCACTTGAACTACAAGCTAGTGGTATCAATTTGAATTAGTTAACTAAATTAAGAGTTTATTAAAATTATAGTTGTTTTGTCGTACATTCAAAAAATATAAAGCTTAATTTAAATAATAAAAGAAGCACATAACCCCATTTGAAATGGACTTTTAGATATAGAAATTCATATTTAGAAACATGTTTGGTATTTGTTCATAAATAAACTAGAATTCTCCCAAACTACATTTTTTGAAAAGTGCAAAATTTTGACGTATGAATTTCTTGTATTGCATTTTTTATGTATGAGCATTAAAGTTCATTTCAACCAAACTTTTAACTATGCTTAAAAGCACTTCTAAAAGTTCATATTGAAAAGCAAAGGTGTTAAAATGAGCATGTTCAATGGACCAGCCCGACCAGCTCAACTGATTCGATAAAAAGTGTTGGGTTGAGCTTCAATGTTGGAGGTCTGAAAGGAAGTAAACCTATTTAACCCGTTCCATGTTGTCCGAAAGGTCGGGCCAACATGACTTTTCATGTGTATTAATGGACTTCGGCCTCAAAAATAGCGGCCGTGAAATTTCGGGCCCCACCTGATTTTCTCTTTAGCTTGGCTGGCTAGCATCGACACGTCCCGCCCATTTGAAAAAGAGCCAATCACATAGATGTAGGCGGATCCAGGGGATGCTTCACTGGTTCAGGGCATAACCTAAATTGGGGAGAAAAACATAGTCACATAAAATTGGCTTTAGAAAAATTTATATGTTTTGGCTAAGAAGGGGAAGAAAAAAAGACTTGGTTTAGGGATGATCCAGCGTGGTATGCTAGCTACCCGGCTGCTCATAGATGAAACTTTATTTAAAAATGTTCCCAGAGGTATGAGTCTTTCCGTGGTTGAGATTCTGCGCTCTTCTTTTTAATGAATTTTAGCTATAATTAATGCCCCACTAGCTATATTAGTCTATTTTTTTCTTTTTTGGTGGCGCTATATAGTCTATTTCACTTGATAAATATTAGGCTTATGTGCTAGGCCCAAAAATTATTTATTGCCATGAATGTAGTATAGTGAAGTACCCCCAGGCCCCAACTACCAAATATAAAATTAAATAAACATTAAGTTCACAATAACATGTGTAATTTATTTTAATTTTTTTTTTTGATCGGTAATTTATTTTAATTAATATGATTGATGATTGATTGATCCTTATCCATCCTGAATAAATGAGATTATACACATGTGAAATAAGTGCTCATCACGTGATATTACGTTTGTGCCATGAGAAAAGACAAAAGTCACCATTTTTTTCCAATGGGATTATTAGTTTTATTTGAATGCAGGTTTTGTTGCCATAATATGTGAGTTTATTATCATTCCGACAATGAATTATTTTTGGTTTAAATTAATCGTTATTCTCTTTGGGTTTTACATGATATTTGTTCTAGTATTTCATATTCATTCCACGTATCTCAAGAAACTATAACATGACTTTAGTGATTAGAAGTTAGAGTTTATATTATTTTGTATTTCATAATAGTCTACAATCTTTTTTTTATTTTGTACATTTTGCGATACAAGAGCAACATGGTATAATTTAATATTACATTTTATGATGTCTAAGTTATTCAGTTTTCTTTTTGGCTAGGTTTGCCTTTAATTGTACATTTGGTGTATTTGATTTCATTCGGAAAAAAAAAAACATAAGGTAAACACTTAATATGAAATGTGTTAGAATACAAGGGGTGAATTCTCTAGATTTGCAGTGAGTGTTGTGCAGAGTGTTGGCAATACTTGATGTGTCACACAACGGAAGACTTAACAAATTTTACACAACATACTTAATTTGTTAAAGTCACACATACAAAGCATAAGAAATGAAATGTACATATGATATACAAAATTTGTGCAAGTATACAAATACTTACATCGCACTTTGTAAGGAAAACATTGCGATAGAATGTGTTTTTTTAAGAGAAATTGCAGTTGAATGTTGATTACAAAAATAAAGAAGCAAAGACAAAACTTTTCCTGTTATCTGTGTCTTGATCTTCAACTCAACCTTCTACCATAAAAATAAGAGAAAACACTTATTCTCTCAAAATACCAATTACAAGAAGCAAACAATCCACGAAGGTATTGCAAAAGGTGAGACGTATCACCACAAAATACACTAGGCACCTTCCCTTAACACCGTCTCGTATAAAAGATGGACTCTCTTTATTTCTTGTCTTTTTTTCACTCTGAAATCCGTGCGTAATTCCTGCATCTCCACTTCCATTTGTATATCAGCAAATAACCTACAAAATAGATCATGCAAAGACGACTTCCAAATAATGGGTGAGTGGGAGGTTAAAGAGGTAATGTTCCTACAAAGTAGGATTCTTGTCCAACTCCTTGTAACTTCCAATAAAACTGCTGCAGATTTCAAATTCAAACATGAATTCAGGGGAATATATTGAAAATGATTTATCCACATTATTCAAAAATTAGACAAAATAAATAATTAATTATTAGAGTATTTGACTTAAAAAGTCAACTGAAACAAAATGTTTTGATGCTAGAGTTTTTCCTTTTTCTTTTTTTCTTTGGAAGAATAAATACTATTATTTTAAAAAAAGTCTTAAATGAATAGTTATTAGTTTATAGTTTATGCATGGTTTTTATAAATTCTGATTTTTTTTCGTATTTATAATAGTTATTCCTTTTGAATGATTTTCATATTTGAACCTTTTATTGAGATTTAATCAATGTTTTGAGAAGTATATTTGATTCTAGAAAATGGAGGAAATTTATCTCTATTTAAATCAAAATTTTAAATATAAATATATATCATTAGTGTCTAATATGGAAATTACCATAATAGCCTCGTTTTTTATTGAAACTACCATCTTGACCTCGCCTCATTTGAAATTACCAAGATGCCCCCAGGATCCACGACTTTTATATAGGTCCCCACGGTTCGAAGGTCATGGTCGGGTCCCCTACGAGCTCTCCACCATCGACTGGGCACCGCGTGGATCCGCATTTTCATGGTGAATAGTACTATAAATACGTCACGAAAATCAAGGTCAAAGGTAGCTTGTCATTATTCTAAATTGCCTCATTTTCTTTAGCTTTTGTAAGTACCTAAATTACTGTTTCGACTTAAGCGAGAGAGGGCCTTAGTTAGGGACCACCCCAACTAGCCTAACGTGTGCATTATTTCAGGTACCCTCGAACAAAATATCTCACATTGCTTTTTTAGGACCCAAGTGTTAGATAAATGTTTTTATCAAGATTTTGATGATTTTATTTTAATAAGTTTTTATACCAAAACAATGTTTTTATATGTTGTCCAAATACTCCTAAATGATTTAAAATGTTTTTACTAATTTTTGGAGTATTTTTTAAAGTTTTTAATTTGATAAAAAATTGGACAACACTTTTGATGGTTTTGTTTAAATTGGTTTTTAACACCAAAACTATGTTTATAAATGTTGTCTAAATACTCCCAAATGATTTAAAATGTTTTTACTAATTTTTTGGAGTATTTCTTAAAGTTTATTTTTGAAAAAAATCGGACAACATTTCAAAGGCGGTCGGCCAGGCCGCCCAAAGTGGTCGGCCAGTACTGAAGATTAGAAAATCGAAGCAGAACTTCTGGTCTTGAAAAAGAGGGAGGGGGACCGGTCGGGTGAGGTCGGAGGTCGCACCCTGGGAGCGACGGCCGCACCCCACCTCGGCCGGTCGCACCCCCGCAACCCCTACCTGGATCGCACTATTTTTTCAAAACGGTCGAAATCTTCAACAGGCAATCGGTCGCCCTATGTTATTCTTTGACAAATTCCAACCGTTGTCTGTGACAGCAAGATTTGCTTTTCAATTTTGTACAATATTTCTACATCTTGTGATCTTCTTTTTGTAGACAAAAGTGAAGATAGAGGAGCCTATGTTGGGAGCCTATGTTGGTGAAGCTTCCTATAAATAGAGGATGAATTGAAGACACAAGACACAACACATACAAGCAAAATACACAACAAGAAATCTGCAAATTGTTCAAGCTTTCATTTTTACATTCTTGTTGTAATAGCTTTAAGTACTTTCACTTGCACATCTTTGAGGTATAGGCTTTTTGATTCTTGATTACACTTGCACTCAATCTTTGTATTGGTTTCATAGAGTTGTAATCTTGAATATTGTACATCATTCAACACAAGACATCCTTGTGAGTATTCTTGTGGTAAGAATACACTTGGGTGATTTAGGTGATAGGTGTTTGAAGAGTGTGGTACTCTTCAAAGGTGGTGAAGGAAGATTGTGGTAATCTCCTTGAAGGTGTTGTAAGAGGATTGTGGTGATCCTCAAGGTGTTGTATTAATTGTGGTAATTAATAAAATCTTTTTTTTTGAAATCCATCCAGGAGATCTTTGGGGTGGTAGAGGATTAGGCCCTATGTGGGTTGAACCTCTTTAAATCAACGAGTGTTGTTTAATTTCCGCATTTATATTCTTGTCATTTACTTGTTGATTCGAAAAAGAGGGTGATTTGCGAAAAATCGGCATAATCTATTCACCCCCTCTAGATTATCATAGCCACTTGACTAACAAGTGGTATCGAGCCAAACTCTTTGGCTAAGCTCGTTCCGAGTAAAGAGGAAAGATCCATGGCTACGAATGAAGCTTATCTCACCACCGGCGCCTCCACCAACAAGCCACCACTATTCGACGCCAACAACTACGCATTTTGGAAAGACCGCATGGAGTCTTTCTCTGAGGATGCGATTTGATATTTGGAATGTGGTCATTGAAGGAGTTGCTCAACCAACAACAAAATTGGAGGATGGTACCACTACTCCCAAGCCATTCAAGGAGTATGATGAAAATGACAAGAAGGCTTTCTCTTCTAAATGGTAAGGCCTTAAATATTTTACATTGCTCTCTTACCGCCACCGAGTATAATCGCATAAGAGGCATACGATCGGCACATGAAGTTTGGGAAAAATTAGAAACCATTTATGAGGGCACAAAGAAAGTAAAGCAAGCAAGAAAAACAATGCTTGTGAAAGACTTTGAAAATTTCAATATGCATGATGGTGAAAGCATATCAAAAATGGTGGAAAGGCTTGACAACATTGTCAATCCTCTTGTGGCCCTTGGAAAGGTCATCTCCGAAGAAGACAAGGTGACCAAGGTATTAAACGCCCTTCCCGGCTCATGGTCCGAAAAGGTGACGGCAATCACGGAAGCTCAAAATCTTGAGACACTCAAGTTTGATGAGCTCATTGGGAATCTCCTCATCTATGAAGTATATCTCAAGGAGAGGAAAAATTCTCAACCATCCACCTCTAAACCGGGTATGCAAAATATTATTAAAGGCTTAGCATCTTCTTCTAATAATGTTTATTATGCTAGTGATGAGGATGATGAAGAAACGATTTGACTCTTGTTAGAAAATTTGCAAAATTTGTAAATAAAAATAAAGCAAGAAAGCCAAGCGACAATTCTTGCTTCAAATGCGGAAAATCCGGGCACTACATAGCCGATTGCCCAAAATTAGCGGAAGAGGAACAAAAGAAGAAAAAGCCTTTTCCGAAAAAAAAGGCGTTAAATGCGGACGTCAAAACTTGGGATGAATTACTTGAAACAACCGACGAGGAAGGAGAATCCGAACATGGTCTTATGGCCATAGACGATGAAAATACCGAGGTACGCTCTAATGCTTCATCTTCTTCCTAGTTGATGAATTACAAAGTGATTTTGATGAATTGCAAAATGAGTTTCAAAATTTGATTGTTAAATACAAGAATTTGAAAAAGGAGCATAAAGAGCTTAAACTAGAAAAGGATAAATTATTTACTTATGACTCTCTTGATAAAGCTCATGCTATTACTCTTACTATGGTCCGTACTCTTGAAACCGAAAAACAAACGCTCACAAATGATATTGAAAATTTGAAAAAGGATGTGCATCAATTCAATTTAAGTACGGATAAAGTCACAAAAATTTTAGATGCACAAAGAGGTGAGCATTCTAAATTAGGACTTGGTTATAAACCTTTTCAAAATGCTTTTAAGAAAAAAGACCAAGGTCCAACCTTTGTACGTGCTAGTAGTCCTCGTATTATTACTTATTTTTATTGTGGTAAGAATGGACACTATGCTAGCAATTGTAAATTGAAGAATAATTTTAGCTATTATTGGAGACCTAAAGGTCTCAAGGCTAACCCCCATGGACCCCAAAATTATAGGTACCTAAAAATAATTCCTTTGTAGGTTATAGGGGCTATAACAACAATGGAAGATTCAAAATGGCTCGTGGACAACGGATGTTCACGCCATATGACCGGAAAGAGAGAACTTTTACCAACATCAAGCTCCAAGAAGAGGTATGGTCATGTTCGGCAATGGCAAAGGAAGAATTCTTGGAAATGGAGAAATTGGTAACTCTTCTTTCTCTCTTAGTAATGTTCTTTTAGTAGAAGGGCTTAAGTTCAATTTGATAAGTGTTAGCCAACTTTGTGACTCAAATTATAATGTTGTTTTTAATAAAGAAAAATGCCTTATTTCCAAAAATGCTAAAATTATTTGTGAAGCAATTAGAAAAGGCAATCTTTACAAAATTTGTACAAGTGATTTGGTTAATCAAAATGTTTCTTGTCTTGTCGCCAATAATGGTTTAACTAGCTTATGGCATAGGCGACTTGGACATGTTGGATACAAAAATTTGCAAACTATTTACAAAAACCAACATGTAAAAGGACTACCCAAATTGAATTTTGAAAATCTTGGCTTATGTGACACTTGTCAAAAGAACAAATTAGTTAAGAGTAGTTTTAAGCCCAAAAATGAAATTTCCACTACTAAACCCCTACAAATGCTTCATCTTGATTTGTATGGGGATATTGGTACGGCAAGTCTAAGTGGAAAACATTACACTTTTGTTATAGTTGATGATTTTTCTAGATATACTTGGGCTCTATTTCTTACAAATAAAAGCGATGCCGTTAATGAGTTTGTTAAGTTGTGTAGACTCATTGAAAATGAAAAGGAAGATACTATTAAGTCCATTCAAGTGATCGAGGTGGAGAATTTGTGGCGAATTTAGAGTCTTTTGTGAAACCAAGGGATATAGTCATAATTTTTCGGCTCCAAGGACACCTCAACAAAATGGAGTAAGCGAAAGGAAGAATCGGACACTTCAAGAAATGAGTCGGTCCATGCTCAATGAATTTTCACTTCCAAAATATTTTTGGGCTGAAGCGTAAGTACCGCTTGCTATGTCATTAATCGAGTTTATATTCGTCCTAAAATGAATAAAACTCCATATGAGCTTTGGAAAGGAAGAACTCCAAATATTAGTTATTTCAAAATATTTGGATGTAAATGTTTTATTTTGAATACTAAGGATCAATTAGACAAACTTGATCCTAAGGCCGATGAAGGAATATTTATGGGGTATTCAATCAAGAGCAAAGCATATCGGTCTATAATAAGACTAGTGGGGTTGTTGAAGAATCCATCCATGTCAAATTCAATGAAGCTTCGGGTGTTGAAAGGATACCCAATGATGAAAGTGATGAAGAGGATATCATTGAAACCATTGTTCAAGATGAAACTCAAAATGATCAACCTTCAAGCTCAAGTGTTCCTCAAGAAGATAAAGGTGATACTTGAATCTTCGTAGCATTGAAATTTAAGGAGATCACCCAAAAGATCTTATTATTGGTGATCCCCTTGATAAAGTAATGACTCGAGGAAAATTTGCCGAGAAAGCTCTTATATCTCAAAAAGAGCCTAAAAATGCTAAGGAAGCCATTGAAGATGAGGATTGGTTTTTAGAAATGCAAGAGGAGTTGAATCAATTTGAAAGGAATGATGTATGGGAATTAGTACCTTGTCCTCCATCTCAAACCATTATTGGTACAAAATGGGTATTTGGAACAAGCTCGATGACCAAGGCAATATTGTTGAAACAAAGCAAGGTTAGTAGCTCAAGGTTATTGTCAAGAAGAAGGTATTGATTATGATGAAACATTTGCACCGTAGCACGTTTAGAAGCTATTCGTATTTTACTTGCTTATTCTTGTTTTAAAAATTTTAAGCTTTACCAAATGGATGTAAAATCCGCATTTTTAAATGGTATTATTCAAGAAGAAGTCTATGTAAAACAACCTCCGGGGTTTGAAAATTTTCTAGGCCTAATGATGTTTATAGACTTAAAAGGCCTTGTATGGTTTGAAACAAGCACCCCGTGCATGGTATGATAGACTTAGCTCTTTTCTTTTGCAAAATGGTTTTACAAGAGGTAAAGTTGACACTACTCTCTTTGTTTTTGAAAAGGGCAAGATTGCTTATTAGTGCAAATTTATGTTGATGATATTATTTTTGGTGCTACTAATGAATCCTTGTGCAAGAAATTTTCTAAGTTAATGCAAGGTGAATTTGAAATGAGCACGATGGGGGAGCTCAACTTCTTCCTTGGACTTCAAATTAAGCAATGCCAAGAAGGAATTTATATTTCTCAATCAAAATATACAAAGGAGCTTTTGAAGAAATTTGGCATTGAAGAAGGAAGAACCGTCTCTACCCCAATGGCAACAAATGTCAAGATTGACAAAGATGAAAAAGGCAAGTCGGTTGACGAATCCAAATATAGAGGTATGATTGGTAGTTTACTTTATTTAACCGCAAGTAGACCGGACATTCTTCATGTCGTATGCCTATGTGCTCGTTTTCAAAGCAATCCCAAAGAATCTCATATGAGTGCCGTTAAAAGGATTTTTCGATATTTGAAAGGCACTATTCAATATGGTTTATTCTATCCAAAGAATGAAAATTTTTCTCTTAAAGGTTATAGTGATTCGGACTATGCGGGAAATATTGATGATCGGAAAAGTACTTTAGGATCATGTCAATTTTTAAGCGAATGCCTAGTATCTTGGTTTTCAAAGAAACAAAATTGTGTTTCACTTTCAACGGCGGCGAATATATTTCGCGGCATTTTGTTGTACACAACTTCTTTGGATGAAACAAACTTTAGCGGATTATAAATGTTCTTTTGAAAATGTTCCTATCTTTTGTGATAACATATCCGCTATAAATATTGCGCAAAATACGGTTCATCATAACCGTACTAAACATATTGAGATTCGACATCATTTTCTAAGGGATTGTGTCTCAAAACGAAAAATTGAGATATCTTTTGTTCCATATCAAGATCAATTAGCGGACATTTTTACAAAACCGCTATCTTCCGAGACTTTTGCATCGATACGAGCTCGGTTAGGCATAATGCATATGGAATGAGGCTTACATTTGCATTTTGCACGTTTTTAAAACTTAGGGGCGAAAAATCGGATTTTTGGTTGAAAATTCGGATTTTTGGAAAAACTGACAGACAGTGGGCTGAAAAAGGTTGAGGGCAACCGGTCACCCTCAACGTCGACCGGTCGCCCTCAACCTCGACCGGTCGCCCTCAACATAAAATTGGATTAAAATGGTTCTGTCTTCAGCATTCGCAACATTAACATATTTTGGCCATTTTTCGTCCTCTTTGCCAAATTTTCATATATTTAATTCAAAAATGGTTTTCATGCATTTTTTTTTAACATGGATATTATATATCATGATTATCATCACTATGACTCATCTTTTCCGATCAAATGGTAAGAATTCTACTCCATTTGCTCAATTGGGTTGAACCCTTGATTTTTTGACTTGTTTGCAAATTTTTGATTCTAGTTTCATATGAATGTGATGAGCTTAATATTTATGATGTATTGAATGTTGTTTGCACTGAATTGGTGATGAAAATTTTTGGCTTAAATGAATTTCAAAGGCGTTATATACTTCTAGTTTTATTCGACGCACGCCAAGTGTTCGACAAAATGTTTCAATGAAAAATTCATCACCTACGTGATTCTCTCGATTTGAAAAGTCATATAAGTTTATAGAGATCATGTTTTATCAATCAAATGAGCTTTTGCAAGTCAATTGATCAAATTTTCCCTTTTATTTGGAATTTAAGCTTCAATTTTCAATAAGCTCGATAAATCGATAAATTTGCGCACTTTGATATGAATATATGATGTTTTTATCGTGCTAACATTCTTTTTGATGATTCCAAAGGGGGAGAAACAGGAAAAATGCTCATACGCTCAAAGAAGCGAAAATAAGCTTGCAATAAAAGCTATAAGCTAGAGACTCTTGAAAGCCATGTTGTAAACAATCTTAGTCCATTTGATGTATTGTGGACTTTTATGCTTGACTAATGATGTTTTGTGACAGGGGGAGCTTATAAGCTCATGGAATTCAAGCTTAAGTTGTGAAAGCTAAGCTTTTAGCTTTTAGTTGTTGCTTGTATACTTGTTCTTTATATGCATGTTGATAGGGGGAGCTTGTGCAAAAATGATTTTGAAAAATCTTTGCTCCTATCCTTGGGTGCTTGTACTTTTGATGTATCTTGTTTGTAATTGATTGTTGTTTTAAGACCGGAAAATTTGTTTTTGTTTTAAAATCGACCTTCTAAAATTGTTTTGGTTTGTAATCATCAAAAAGGGGGGGTTTGTTAGATAAATGTTTTTATCAAGATTTTGATGATTTTGTTTTAATAAGTTTTTATACCAAAACAATGTTTTTATATGTTGTCCAAATACTCCTAAATGATTTAAAATGTTTTTACTAATTTTTGGAGTATTTTTTAAAGTTTTTAATTTGATAAAAAATTGGACAACACTTTTGATGGTTTTGTTTAAATTGGTTTTTAACACCAAAACTATGTTTATAAATGTTGTCTAAATACTCCCAAATGATTTAAAATGTTTTTACTAATTTTTTGGAGTTTTTCTTGAAGTTTATTTTTGAAAAAAATCGGACAACATTTCAAAGGGGCGTCGATCGGTCGCCCAAAGTGGTCGGCCGTACACGAAGATTAGAAAATCGAAAAGAACTTACAGTCTTGAAAAAAAGAGGGAGGGGACGGTCGAGGTGAGGTCGGCCGGTCGCACCCCCTACAACCCCTACCGGATCGCACTATTTTTTCAAAACGGTCGAAATCTTCAACAGGCAACACCGTCGGCTATGTTATTCTTTGACAACAAATTCCAACCGTTGTAATCTGTGACAACAAGATTTGCTTTTCAATTTTGTACAATATTTCTACATCTTGTGATCTTCTTTTTGTAGACAAAAGTGAAGATAGAGGAGCCTATGTTGGTGAAGCTTCCCTATAAATAGAGGAAGAATTGAAGACACAAGACACAACACATACAAGCAAAATACACAACAAGAAATCTGCAAATTGTTCACGCTTTCATTTTTACATTCTTGTTGTAATAGCTTTAAGTACTTTCACTTGCACATCTTTGAGGTATAGGCTTTTTGATTCTTGATTACACTTGCACTCAATCTTTGTATTGGTTTCATAGAGTTGTAATCTTGAATTTTGTACATCATTCAACACAAGACATCCTTGTGAGTATTCTTGTGGTAAGAATACACTTGGGTGATTTAGGTGATAGGTGTTTGAAGAGTGTGGTACTCTTCAAAGGTGGTGAAGGAAGATTGTGGTAATCTCCTTGAAGGTGTTGTAAGAGGATTGTGGTGATCCTCAAGGTGTTGTATTAATTGTGGTAATTAATAAAATATTTTTTCTTTTTGAAATCCATCCCGAAGATACTGGGGTGGTAGAGGATTATGCCCTAGGTGGGTTGAACCTCTTTAAATCAACGAGTGTTGTTTAATTTCCGCATTTATATTCTTGTCATTTACTTGTTGATTCGAAAAAGAGGGTGATTTGCGAAAAATCGGCATAATCTATTCACCCCCCCTCTAGATTATCGTAGCCACTTGGACTAACACCAAGGTCTGGTACTCTCGGATAAAGTACTTCACCTCGCTTAGTGGGACCCTAAGTCAAATACATCTGATTTACCTTCCTAAATTAGTTAGAGCCGTCTATTGGAAGGAGGTCTAGCTAAAGATGGAGGAAACACCAGAGAAGATGATGGACACACCCAAGCACACAGCGAAGACACCTCACATGATTATGAAATTTCGAGAAGATGCTAGAAACGATATTGGAGAATATAGAGAGAGAAAAGGCAAGAAGGTTATGGAGGCACCTCCTCAAGGTTCCCCACTGAAAGGAGGAAATATGGAGAAACGAAACGAAGTGCATGATGGCTTGGAAGATGTGGCTAGCCCAAGTAGCTAGGCCACCAGCGAGGCAAACAATAGAGGTTCCACGCGAACCAATCACCAAGCTAGGGCATATAAATGAGCTAAGTGAGCAGATTGAGTATGCCACGAGGCAACTGGATTACTTGAAGCAGAGGGGAGCCGTAACATCCGCTTCGCAAAAGAGGGATCCCCATTTGCATCCGAGATCCTAGTTAAGGTCTTCATGCCGAACTTCAAGCTTTCTGATCTCCCAAAATACGATGGGAATAAGGACCCTCAGGAGCACCTCAACGTTTTTGACCACGTGATGCGTTGTATAGGTCTGATGCCATGAATGCTAGAATATTTATAACTACATTGACATGGAAGTTAAAAAATAGGTTGATGTGGTTACCTAGGGGAACCGTGGTCTCCTATGAATAGTTGGCTCAAAATTTCTTGTATCAGCTTGCAAGCCAAAAGTGAGCTCGAAGAGCTCGGCTTCACATTTGTTCACTATACGACAAGGTGTAAAAGAATCACTCAGAGGATTTATAAATCGGTTCAATGAAGAAGCATTGGAGGTTCACGATATGAGAATTGATATGATGACTAACATCCTTATCCTCAGATTGCAAAAAGGACCCCTAGCATCTGCTCTTGCTCGCGAGCCGCCCATCGACAAAGAACACCTAATGGAGGTGACCCAAATGTATATCCAGGAGGAAGAAAATAACGCTTTGAAAGATCAGGAATGGTCCAAATTGGCTCAGGCCCCAAGGGAAGGGAGAGATCTTAGAGAGAGGCTTCAGTTTAAGACTGAGAGAGGTCTAGACCGAGGTTCATATCAAAATCGCCCAAGGATAAGAATGTACAATAAATACACCTTGTTGAATGCACTCCGAGGTCATGTCTTAATGGCCATAGAATGAACTGATATGTTTAGGTGGCCAAAAAGGATGAAGACAACCTCAAGACAGAGAAACCTGGACAAATATTGTCAATTTCACAAAGACCATGGCCACGCTAATCGAGGAGTGCATCGATTGCGAGACAAGATCAAAAGACTCATTATTGAGGGTACGCGCAAAATTTTGTCCTAAGATAAGAGCGAAGTGGAGGCGGAGAACTTTCAGGATCCTAGGCGAAGATCACCGGCTCGCTGGATTTGAAGCCAGTCGAGAGATCGCCATGAGGTCGGGCATAGGCAAGAACGACCAGATGGTGATTAATATGGATATCGCTAACTTTGCGCTGCAAAAGGTCTTGGTGGATAATGGGAGCTCAACAGACGTATTATTCATGCATATGTTAAGGAAAATGGATCTGGATGTTACCGCTTTAGACCCAGTTGATACTCCGTTAACAAGGTTCGGAGGATAAAGTGGTTCTCTTATGAACCATTGATCTCTCCACCTCGCTAGGAGAAGCTCCATGCATGAAGGGAATAATGGTCAAATATTTGGTGGTAGATGCCCCCTTTACTTATAATGTGATTTTGGGACAACCTGGGTTAAACCAATTCCAAGTTGTGGTGTCTACCTACCATTTGAAGATGAAGTTCTCTACATCGGGAGGAGTAGGCGAGGTGTGAGGTGATTGTTCGCCTTATTTTTAGCTTCACCGCAAGTGTACGGTGTAGTTTATAGAATAGGGTAAGCAAGGTCGTATCCACGGAGACTAATAAATTAATGCGCTAAGTATTGAACTAAGATAGCATTATTTTTATTTAGACGATCGAAATTAAATGATTGTTGTGGAAGAAAAGATAAGAATAACCACAAAAACACAAGATGAAAATAATAGTGGAATTATCAAGGGAAATGAAATGGATTCCCGGGTTATGGTTTCAATTAATATTACTCTTGTTTTACGATTTAATCAAAGCTAAAGTTATTATCAATACACCTATAAGACGATCACAACGGTATTTTATCCTCCCTCTTGAGATGTATATAAAGTGTAGATTGAAATATCTATGCTAGTATCTCTACTCAACATAAGATACACAACTCCCAAATGCACAAAAGATCAAATATCCTCACAAATATTCACAAACCTCTCGATTATGCAAATATTCATGTCAAGTACTCAAGATCTAATATTGAAACTCATCTCTCGAATTATGAATCAATATATCAAACAAGGTAAATCATTGGCCAAATGATAAAACAAGAATAAGAACAAAGTACTCAAATAGGCTTCAAGACAATAACTTCAACTAAGATTAAAACATTCAACAAGAGTTCAATTAATCTACTTCCAAAACCCGGAAATCACAAGAAGTTTAGCTACTCATTACAAATAAACAACTCATAGACAAATTGTTCATATTCATGACAAGCTAAAATGAAAGATTAAAGCACAAAGAATGAGAAAACTTAGGGAAATGGATAATCTCTCGATTAATCTTCAATCCTCAAGCTCCGATTTGACCCGATTCTTCCCTTGGTTCTTCCTTGATGAAGTTGATGTATTTCTTGTGTTCTTGGGTGTATTCCCAGCCTTTCCTTCATACCCTAGATCAAGCCTCCCATTTATGTATTTATAGCCCCTAAAAAGTCCAAGAAAAAGGTGAAGAAACATAGTAATTTCCGCCCCGGGGCGCTGCGGCGCCCAGCAATTTCGCAAAACTGAGCCGCCCGGGCGCTGCAGCGCCGGGCGTTGGGCGCTGCAGCGCCCACCTAAAAAAAATCAATAGCCTTGCGCTGTAACGGGCGCTGCAGCGCCCGTGGACGAGCGCTGCAGCGCCCGCCCGAGTTTTTCACCCACCAAATGTTGGAATTTGCTTTTGAGCCCTTCTTCAAAGTTGTAGCTCTATCTCTTAGCTTTCCATAGCCACTTGAATCATCTCAATATCAATTTTGTAGAGAGAGTTATGGCCAAAATACGAAACGCTGCCAGTGATGGAAATTTCAGACGCGTTTGGACGTTTCTTCAAATCAATCTCTCTTTGTTTGCTCGTTTGTACTTCTTTTGATACGATTCATTATTATGACTATAAACTCAATATAATTGGCTCTCAACATGGCTTGGCTACTCAAATGACTCAAAATACTCAAAAACAACACAAAACTCAAGTCTTGAAGCCCAAATCAATGGTATAAAACCAAGTGAACAAATACCCCTAAACTTAAATTGTTGGCCGTCGGTCAACACTTTTAAAAACAAAACAAAACATGGTGGGAGTAATGAAAAGTTGAACGCACAACAACTCCATAAAATTTTTGTATTGTTCATTGTAGGTATCAAACGAATTAACGAGCCTCAAACATCTAACATAGAGCACATATTAAAGAAACCATGGTAAATGCTAAGAATTACATCTCACAAAGATCAAGTGTATACTCTCATCTCGAATGAATATAGGACGTGTTTACGCTCAATTCAATTCAATATTGCAGAATTACCATAGGCTTGCAAATCGTCTCATATCTCCGCCACTAGGATGTATGCAAAATTGTGAATCAAAAAGGACTTTTTCCTTTGGTTGTAATGAAGGCTCTTTGGTTGGGGTAGGAAAATATGGATAGAGTGACTCAAACTCGAGCGTATAGACCGGTGAGCATATAATTCATCTACATTAAAGCTCAATATGCTACTCAAATCACCTCTCATTTTCACCAACTCTTCTTATCTCCATCCCCTTTATTTTGTAAACTCAACCATTCACATTACAATTCTTAACCTCCAAGTTCATTCAAAGAAAACTCATTCATCGATCTTTTTTTTTTTTTTTCTTATATGAGTTTTCAACATTTCATATCTCATTTTTCTTTCTCTTTTGTTCCCATTAACCAACTATAACATCACATTCTAACATTTTGATTTCACCCATTCACCCTTATTCAATTCCTTTACTCAATGCTATACGCTCAAGTGTTGGGTAAAAGATTTATCAAGTTAAGGCTTGAATTGTGGCTATTAAAAATTAGGCAATAGGCTCAAGTTGGCTAACTAGGGATTTCAATATCATCATTAGGTAAGCAAAAGGCTTGAAGGGCTATCAAAATGGCCTTTGATCATTTTCATAATTCGCATACAACATGTGACCTTGACAGAGATGCCAGAGCAAGTTCTAGAATTCTAACAACATGAATGATACACTCAAATTACAAACAAGACTGCACAAAATAGAAGCAGTAAAGGCTCAAAATCTCACAAGCTTGTAAATATGTAATTTAAAGCATCATACCACATTCTCAATATCCATATGCTTAAAGTCATCTATTCATGGCTCAATCAACTCATACTCGACACCCAATCCAAACAATACAAAATTTTCAAAAATAAAGCACGAGAATCTCAATATCAGTCAACTCACTCTCTAAACTCTATGAAAGCAATAAACGTGCTAAAGATGTAAACGTCTTCTAATGCAATGCAACCTAAAATGCTCTACATGCAACTATATAAAAACACACAAAAATGCAATTTTTTTTTTTTTAATCCACACATTTCATATCAAAATAACTATCTCCCCCAAACTTAAATGAAATTATATCGCACGTAAGAGAAGATAGAATTTCAATATAAAACCGTGTGGATTTACGATTCATTGTGCGGGTGGTGGCCCTCCTTGGCATCTCCTCATATCGCTAGGACTTCCTTCAACCATCACTTCAAATTTTGTACCTTAATATTATCTCTTTGAAGGGCCGCGGGTCGTGCGCCTACTTTGCGCACGGCTGCCCGTGCTTCATGCGAAAGCCACATTATTCCTCCTCCAGGCATGCATATCGCCTAGCACTGGTCACCCGTGCGTGATGCCGTACAACAACACTTTTTTTTTTTTTTACAAAAGAAAACAAACAAAAAACAAAAATCACTCCACAAACCGTTGGGTTGCCTCCCAACAAGCGCTATATTTAACGTCTTTAGCTTGGCCTTTGTTTATTTGATTCGTACCACCTTTGAATGCATATATTAGCTGTTTTGGATCGTGGTCAAGAGATTTTGCTCTGTTTGCATCTAGTAATGCATACTTAGGCTTTCCAAGCAAGTATTGAGTCCTCGATGTTGGAACACTTTGATTTGAATTATGCTCATGTTGTCCATGCGTGTATGCATATTCCGTGCTTGTCTCATTATGGAATAGTTTTCTTATATCTTGCACGCAATGCACGGGTGTACACACATGGTTCGTGTGTTCCTTGTCCTGTTTTTTGCTCCTTTTCGGTACCACACACGGCTGAAAGTGCATAAACACACAATCCGTATTTGGTTCCAAACTTTCTTGCTTTTCAGGATCTTCATCTTCTCGTATTCGGTACCACTCATTTGATGAATGGCACTAGATTGTTCCTTCGAGTTGGCTTGGTGGTGCTTAAAAATGGCTCTTTTGATGTTGCCCACCAACAATTTTAACTAATTGGCCCATTTGAGTCTCGAGATTTTTCAATTGTGAATCCATAGTATTGCCAATTGTGTCAATTGCAACTTCATCTTGTCCATCTTTGCTTCGTTTTTGGTAAGGCTATTTCCCATTTCCCTCATGAATAAATTTATTTGACTCATAAATGAAGTCGTTTGATTCATGAATGAAATGAGGGCGTCTTCCAAAGATGGTTTCGCCTCTTCCATCCGAACGGGTGCACCTATACCAATTCAAAGAAACAAATCAAGCATTGTAGAAGTAGAATTTACAAAAGAAAAATGAAAAAATAAAAAAATGTCTAAATTAAGAATAATTCTATCTATCGCAATATTAGCACCAAAAATTGTATTAGTCGCAACAACGGCGCCAAAAACTTGTTCGCCTTATTTTTAGCTTCACCGCAAGTGTACGGTGTAGTTTATAGAATAGGGTAAGCAAGGTCGTATCCACGGAGACTAATAAATTAATGCGCTAAGTATTGAACTAAGATAGCCTTATTTTTATTTAGACGATCGAAATTAAATGATTGTTGTGGAAAAAAAGATAAGAATAACCACAAAAACACGAGATGAAAATAATAGTGGAATTATCAAGGGAAATGAAATGGATTCCCGGGTTATGGTTTCAATTAATATTCCTCTTGTTTTACGATTTAATCAAAGCTAAAGTTATTATCAATACACCTATAAGACGATCACAACGGTATTTTATCCTCCATCTTGAGATGTATATAAAGTGTAGATTGAAATATCTATGCTAGTATCTCTACTCAACATAAGATAAACAACTCCCAAATGCACAAAAGATCAAATATCCTCACAAATATTCACAAGCCTCTCGATTATGCAAATATTCATGTCAAGTACTCAAGATCTAATATTGAAACTCATCTATCGAATTATGAATCAATATATCAAACATGTTAAATCATTGGCCAAATGATAAAACAAGAATAAGAACAAAGTACTCAAATAGGCTTCAAGACAATAACTTCAATTAAGATTAAAACAATCAACAAGAGTTCAATTAATCTACTTCCAAAACCCGGAAATCACAAGAAGTTTAGCTACTCATTACAAATAAACAACTCATAGACAAATTGTTCATATTCATGACAAGCTAAAATGAAAGATTAAAGCACAAAGAATGAGAAAACTTAGGAAATGGATAATCTCTCGATTAATCTTCAATCTTCAAGCTCGATTTGACCCGATTCTTCCCTTGGTTCTTCCTTGATGAAGTTGATGTATTTCTTGTGTTCTTCGGTGTATTCCCAGCCTTTCCTTCATACCTAGATCAAGCCTCCCATTTATGTATTTATAGCCCTAAAAGTCCAAGAAAAAGGTGAAGAAACATAGTAATTTCCGCCCAGCTGCGCCCAGCAATTCATAAAGCAAACCGAGCCGCCCGGCGCTGCGGGGCGGGCGCCGCAGCGCCCAAAAAAAAATCAATAGCCTTACACAGAACGGGCGCCTGGGCCAGAGTAGACAGCAGCTGCAGCATTCGCCCGATTTTCACCCACCAAATGTTGGAATTTGCTTTTGAGCCCTTCTTCAAAGTTGTAGCTCTATCTCTTAGCTTTCCATATCCACTTGAATCATCTCAATATCAATTTTGTAGAGAGTTATGGCCAAAATACGAAACGCTACCAGTGATGGAAATTTGAGGACGCCAGCGTTTGGACGCGTTTCTTCAAATCAATCTCTCTTTGTTTGCTCGTTTGTACTTCTTTTGATACACGATTCATTATTATGACTATAAACTCAATATAATTGGCTCTCAACATGGCTTGGCTACTCAAATGACTCAAAATACTCAAAAACAACACAAAACTCAAGTCTTGAAGCCCAAATCAATGGTATAAAACCAAGTGAACAAATACCCCTAAACTTAAACCGTTGGTCCGTCCGGTCAACACTTTTAAAAACAAAACAAAACATGACTGGGAGTAATGAAAAGTTGAACGCACAACAACTCCATAAAATTTTGTATTGTTCATTGTAGGTATCAAGCAAACGAATTAACCAAGCCTCAAACATCTAACATAGAGCACATATTAAAGAAACCATGGTAAATGCTAAGAATTACATCTCACAAAGATCAAGTGTATACTCTCATCTCGAATGAATATAGGGCGTGTTTACGCTCAATTCAATTCAATATTGCGGAATTACCATAGGCTTGCAAATCGTCTCATATCTCCGCCACTAGGATGTATGCAAAATTGTGAATCAAAAAGGACTTTTTTCCTTTGGTTGTAATGAAGGCTCTTTGGTTGGGGTAGGAAAATATGGATAGAGTGACTCAAACTCGAGCGTATAGACCGGTGAGCATATAATTCATCTACATTAAAGCTCAATATGCTACTCAAATCACCTCTCATTTTCACCAACTCTTCTTATCTCCATCCCCTTTATTTTGTAAACTCAACCATTCACATTACAATTCTTAACCTCCAAGTTCATTCAAAGAAAACTCATTCATCGATCTTTTTTTTTTTTTTCTTATATGAGTTTTCAACATTTCATATCTCATTTTTCTTTCTCTTTTGTTCCCATTAACCAACTATAACATCACATTCTAACATTTTGATTTCACCCATTCACCCTTATTCAATTCCTTTACTCAATGCTATACGCTCAAGTGTTGGGTAAAAGATTTATCAAGTTAAGGCTTGAATTGTGGCTATTAAAAATTAGGCAATAGGCTCAAGTTGGCTAACTAGGGATTTCAATATCATCATTAGGTAAGCAAAAGGCTTGAAGGGCTATCAAAATGGCCTTTGATCATTTTCATAATTCGCATACAACATGTGACCTTGACAGAGATGCGAGCAAGTTCTAGAATTCTAACAACATGAATGATACACTCAAATTACAAACAAGACTGCACAAAATAGAAGCAGTAAAGGCTCAAAATCTCACAAGCTTGTAAATATGTAATTTAAAGCATCATACCACATTCTCAATATCCATATGCTTAAAGTCATCTATTCATGGCTCAATCAACTCATACTCGACACCCAATCCAAACAATACAAAATTTTCAAAAATAAAGCACGAGAATCTCAATATCGGTCAACTCACTCTCTAAACTCTATGAAAGCAATAAACGTGCTAAAGATGTAAACGTGCTTCTAATGCAATGCAACCTAAAATGCTCTACATGCAACTATATAAAAACACACAAAAATGCAAATTTTTTTTTTAATCCACACATTTCATATCAAAATAACTATCTCCCCCAAACTTAAATGAAATTATATCGCACGTAAGAGAAGATAGAATTTCAATATAAAAAATGTGGATTTACCGATTCATTGTGCGGGTGGTGGCCCTCCTTGGCATCTCCTCATATCGCTAGGACTTCTTCCTTCAACCATCACTTCAAATTTTGTACCTTAATATTATCTCAAATTGAAGGGACGCACGGGTCGTGCAAGACGGCGTGACGGCTACCCGTGCTTCATGCGAAGCCACATTATTCCTCCCTCCAGGCATGCATATCGCCTAGCACACAGTCACCCGTGCGTGATGCCGTACAACAACACTCAGTTTTTTTTTTACAAAAAGAAAACAAACAAAAACAAAAATCACACCACAAACCGTTGGGTTGCCTCCCAACAAGCGCTATATTTAACGTCTTTAGCTTGGCGCTGTTTATTTGATTCGTACCACCTTTGAATGCATATATTAGGTATTTTGGATCGTGGTCAAGAACCGCTTTTGCTCTGTTTGCATCTAGTAATGCATACTTAGGCTTTCCAAGCAAGTATTGGAGTCCGATGTTGGAACACTTTGATTTGAATTATGCTCATGTTGTCCATGCGTGTATGCATATTCCGTGCTTGTCTCATTATGGAATAGTTTTCTTATATCTTGCATAATACGCGGGTGTACACACATGGTTCGTGTGTTCCTTGTCCCTGTTTTGCTCCGCGGTACCACACGGGCTGAAAGTGCATAAACACACAATCCGTATTTGGTTCCAAACTTTCTTGCTTTTCCAGGATCTTCATCTTCTCGTATTCGGTACCACTCATTTGATGAATGGCACTAGATTGTTCCTTCGAGTTGGCTTCGGTGGTGCTTAAAAATCGCTCTTTTGATGTTGCCCACCAACAATTTTAACTAATTGGCCCATTTGAGTCTCGAGATTTTTCAATTGTGAATCCATAGTATTGGCCGGTGTGTCAATTGCAACTTCATCTTGTCCATCTTTGCTTCGTTTTTGGTAAGGCTATTTCCCATTTCCCTCATGAATAAATTTATTTGACTCATAAATGAAGTCGTTTGATTCATGAATGAAATGAGGCGTCTTCCAAAGATGGTTTTTCGCCTCTTCCATCCGAACGGGTGCACCTATACCAATTCAAAGAAACAAATCAAGCATTGTAGAAGTAGAATTTACAAAAGAAAAATGAAAAAATAAAAAAAAAATGTCTAAATTAAGAATAATTTATCTATCGCAATATTAGCACCAAAAATTGTATTAGTCCCTGCAACGGCGCCAAAAACTTGTTCGCCTTATTTTTAGCTTCACCGCAAGTGTACGGTGTAGTTTATAGAATAGGGTAAGCAAGGTCGTATCCACGGAGACTAATAAATTAATGCGCTAAGTATTGAACTAAGATAGCCTTATTTTTATTTAGACGATCGTAAATTAAATGATTGTTGTGGAAAAAAGATAAGAATAACCACAAAAACACGAGATGAAAATAATAGTGGAATTATCAAGGAAATGAAATGGATTCCGGGTTATGGTTTCAATTAATATTCCTCTTGTTTACGATTTAATCAAAGCTAAAGTTATTATCAATACACCTATAAGACGATCACAACGGTATTTTATCCTCCATCTTGAGATGTATATAAAGTGTAGATTGAAATATCTATGCTAGTATCTCTACTCAACATAAGATAAACAACTCCCAAATGCACAAAAGATCAAATATCCTCACAAATATTCACAAGCCTCTCGATTATGCAAATATTCATGTCAAGTACTCAAGATCTAATATTGAAACTCATCTATCGAATTATGAATCAATATATCAAACATGTTAAATCATTGGCCAAATGATAAAACAAGAATAAGAACAAAGTACTCAAATAGGCTTCAAGACAATAACTTCAATTAAGATTAAAACAATCAACAAGAGTTCAATTAATCTACTTCCAAAACCCGGAAATCACAAGAAGTTTAGCTACTCATTACAAATAAACAACTCATAGACAAATTGTTCATATTCATGACAAGCTAAAATGAAAGATTAAAGCACAAAGAATGAGAAAACTTAGGGAAATGGATAATCTCTCGATTAATCTTCAATCTTCAAGCTCCGATTTGACCCGATTCTTCCCTTGGTTCTTCCTTGATGAAGTTGATGTATTTCTTGTGTTCTTGGGTGTATTCAGACCTTTCCTTCATACCCTAGATCAAGCCTCCCATTTATGTATTTATAGCCCCTAAAAAGTCCAAGAAAAAGGTGAAGAAACATAGTAATTTCCGCCCGGCGCCCAGCAATTTCATAAAAATCGAGCCGCCCTGGCGCAGAGGCGTGGGCGGCTGCAGCGCCCACCAAAAAAATCAATAGCCTTAGTGTCAGAACGGGCGCTGCAGCTAATACCATGACAACTGCAGCGCCCCGCCCCCGAGTTTTTCACCCACCAAATGTTGGAATTTGCTTTTGAGCCCTTCTTCAAAGTTGTAGCTCTATCTCTTAGCTTTCCATATCCACTTGAATCATCTCAATATCAATTTTGTAGAGAGAGTTATGGCCAAAATACGAAACGCTGCCAGTGATGGAAATTTCAGACGCGTTTGGACGTTTCTTCAAATCAATCTCTCTTTGTTTGCTCGTTTGTACTTCTTTTGATACACGATTCATTATTATGACTATAAACTCAATATAATTGGCTCTCAACATGGCTTGGCTACTCAAATGACTCAAAATACTCAAAAACAACACAAAACTCAAGTCTTGGAAGCCCACATCAATGGTATAAAACCAAGTGAACAGTGATCAGAAGACGACTAGAGAATGCTACAATGTCTCTCTAGAAAGAAGAAAGATGGAAGAGAGGTGAAAACCATAAGGCATATAACACGTGAGGAAGAAGTTGGGTTAAGTAAAAAAGAAAAAGAGAAGGTCAAAAAAGCTATAAAAATGGTGGAGTATAGGATCAAGGCTATGGAGTAATACAAGGTGATAGAGCTCGAGCCAGGCGACCCAGAGAAATTCACTAAAGTTGGGTCCCAAGTGGACTAAAAGTTGGAAGTAATGATGATTCAGTTTCTTAAGGAGAACGTTGCCAGGAAACCTTCCGATTTCCAAGACATAGGCGCCAAGGTGATGGTGCACTGACTGAATATGGACCCGTTAGCGAGGTCAGTAAAGCAGAAAAAGTGAAGCTTTGGAAGTGAAAGGAATAAGATAATAGAAACAAGGTGAACAAATTGTTGGAAGCAGGGTATGTTGTGGATATTCAACTCACAAAATGGCTGTCGAATGTGGTTGTGGTGCTTAAAGCTAATGATAAATGGAGGATGTGCACAAACTTCACTTATCTGAACAAAGCATGTCCCGAGGACCCTTACCCTGTGCCTCACATCGATCTTTTGGTTGACTCCACTGCAGGATGTGCGTTGCTTAGTATGATGGATGCTTACCAAGGGTACCATCAAATTTTTATGGCGGAAGAGGATAGCGATAAGACCTCGTTTGTGACTGAGAACAGAGTTTGTTGTTACTTGGTAATGTCGTTTGGGCTAAAGAATACTGGGACTACTTATTAGAGGTTGATAAACCTCATGTTTAGAGAGAAAATTGGCAAATCAATAGAGGTATATGTTGATGATATGCTGGTAAAAAGGGTAAAGGAAGAGGATCATCTCGAGCATTTGAGGTAGACTTTCAAAATAATACGAACCTATGGTATGAAACAGAATCCGGTGAAGGACATTTTTGGAGTTCAAGGTGGAAAGTTTTTGGGCTTCATGGTGCATAAGAGGGGGATCGAGGTGAACCCGGAGAAAAAAAAAAGTTATACTAGAGATGAGTTCGCCTAGAATAGTTAATGAGGTGCAACAACTCATGGGAAGGATCACTTTGTTGTATAGGTTCATTTCGAGGTCAACCGATCGCAAGCTCCCTTTTTTCAATATTTAAGAAAAATGAAGAGTTTCCAATGGACGGAGGAATGTAAGAAGGTATTAGAAGATTTGAAAAGCTACTTTATATCTCCATATTTATTGTCAAAACCCAAAAAGGAGAGCCTCTACTTTTGTACCAAGTCAGTATCAAAGTGAGCCGTGAGCTCGGTGTTGGTAAGAGAGAATAAGGGGTTCGTCGCCTAGTTTACTACGTGAGCAACCTATTGCAAGGAGCCAAAAAGAGATTCCTAGAAGTTGAAAACCTAGCGCTAAAACTAGTAATGTCACCAAAAAGTTGCGGCCTTATTTCCAGTCTCATCAAATTATTGTCCGCACAAATTAACCATTAAGGCAAGTATTAGAAAAACTTGAACTCTTAGGTCGCTTAGTAAAATGGTCTGTTGAATTGGGAGAATTTGATATTAAGTATCAAAGTAAAGTGGCGATGAAGGCCCAAGTGTTAGCAGACTTTGTTAATTAACGAAGCAAGCGTGTTGGAACTTGAGATTCAAAAAGAGGAGGTGACGTGGTTGTTACATGTGGATGGGTCGGCGGCAGCTACAGAAGGAGGAGCTGGGATCTTTCCACCAAAATCTAATTCTTTCGAGGTCGATATGGCACTTCACTTAGAATTCGAGGTAACAAATAACAAAGCTGAGTACAAAGCTCTATTGGCGGGATTGAAAATGGCACAAAAATGTAATGTAAAGAGGTTGGTAGCCTACACCAACTTACAGCTAGTGGCAACGCAAGTTGAAAGCTCGTTTGAAGCTAAGGATCGATCAATGACTAATTATTTGGAGAAAGCAAAGCGGTTGA
The DNA here is from genome assembly GCA_016081115.2 of Rehmannia glutinosa. Classification (NCBI taxonomy): domain Eukaryota; kingdom Viridiplantae; phylum Streptophyta; class Magnoliopsida; order Lamiales; family Orobanchaceae; genus Rehmannia; species Rehmannia glutinosa. Next base: position 185,591 of record JABTTQ020002793.1, read on the forward strand.
TGGAAAATTTCGAATTTTTTAAACTACTGCAGTTCCCAAGAAACGAGAATGAGCGAGTTGATGATTTAGCCCACTTCGCTAGTGCCGTAATGGGGAACAACTTGAGAAAGGTGATTGTGTTAGTTGCAGGTCAGTCAGACTTGTTAATGGAGAAAGGTCCTATGGAGCGATATCCATTGCCCAATCGATACTCCAGTTGACTGGATGGAGGAACTAAAGGTGTTTTTGAAATCGGAACCTTACCAAAGCAAATTCAATAACGGCGCAGGAGAATTCAAGTTAGAGCATCTAGATTCTAAATGATAGACAATTAGATGTACAAAAGATCAATAAGAGAACCGTTATTGAAATGTCTTAGCCAGAAAAGGGCAATATATGTGATGAGAGAAATTCATGAATGAAATTGTGGTAACCACTCAGGGGGAAAAGCACTTTCCCGGAGGGTGATACGCCAAGGTTATTTTTGGCTGACCTTGGCAAATGATGCAATGGAGTTTGTTAAAAAATGTGAGAAGCATCGAGAACCTAACTCACCAGCTATCAACCTAATTAGAAACGATCCACGTTGCTTGTCTTTTTTATCAATGGGGAATTGATATTTTAGGTCCATTTCCAATAGCAAGAACTCAGAAGAAGTGTATCATTGTGGCAGTAGAGTACTTTTCCAAGTGGATCAAGGCCGAGGCAGTAGCTAAGATAATAGAAACCGAGGTTATGAATTTCATATGGAAGAATATTGCATGCATGTTTCGGGGAGCCTAGAATTTTGATTCAGATAATGGTACTTAGTTCCAAGGAAGAAGGTCAAAGAGTGGTGTGAAGAGTTCAAAATCAAACAAAACTTCACGACTATTGGGAACCTCAGAAAATGGACAAACCGAAGTTGCAAATATGATTATACTACAACACCTAAAAATGAGGCTAGAGGTAGGAAAGTCATACTGGGTGGATGAGTTGTCTGGTGTCCTCTGGGCGCATAGAACGACCCTACGAACTTCAATAGGGGAGACACCCTTTAGCCTAGTATATGAATCGGAGGCAATCATGCCCGTTGAAATTGGAGAAACTTCACTTAGGTCGCTCGATGAGGTGAGAGAGCTTGAACTCGAACTTATCAAAGAGAAGCGAGACAAAGGCTTTCATCCAAATCTAGGATGTTAAGGGAAGGATGAAAACTGCATACATCAAGAACGTTCAAGAGTAAAGTTTTCAAGTAGGATATTTGTTGCTCAAAAATGTTGAAGTTTCCAAGCATGTTGGGAAATTGGAAGTGAACTGGGAATGGCCATTCAAAGTGATCGAGGTATTAAAAAGGAACATACAAGCTCGAAAACATGCATGGAAAAGAGCTTCCAAAGGAAATGGAATATTCACAACTTAAGGAGATTCTAAACTTGATGTTATCTATGATGCACATCCAGTTTGTTTACGCTATGTATTTAGTTTAAATTTTGGAAACACTATAGACTCATGTCGAGAACTACTTTTAATGAAAGAACGTGAAGCGCCATTTTCAATATTTACTTGTTTGCTAACATACTTGTTTAGCATTTCAAGCCAAAAGCAAATCATCAAGATTTGCTCCAAGATAAGCTACCTAAAAGTCTAGTGGACTCAAGACGATCCCAAAAGTGATCTAAGTTATAAGCTCCTTTTAGGTCAAGGGTCTACGATGGTCTTACAAAGAGACCTAAGCTCCAAAAATAAGCCCCTAAAAGATTAGCGGTCCCAAGATGATCTCAAGTGGGATCAGGCCATAAGCTCCCTTTTAGGCCGATAAGGCCCACAATGGTCTCAAAGGGACATAGGCTCAAAAGATGAGCCCCTAAAAGGTAGAAGGGACGATCCCAAGAGGGGATCTAGACTATAAGCTTCCTTTTCGGGCGAGGCCCACAATGGTTCCACAAAAGGACTAGACTCCAAAGATGAGTCCTCTAAAAGGCTAGCAGGCCCAAGACGATCCCAAGAGGCATCTATGCCATATCTACATATTGTCGAAGAGGAAGGAAATATATTAACATAAACTAATAATCGAATAGAGAAAGTAAAAAATGAAAATTACCAAGGGCGATAGTTTCGGGCAAGGAGTTGGGCTAAGGTTGACCAAGGATAGAACATCCTCAAAGAATAAAATCACAAGCTTCGCACCAACACTAAGTTAATCTAGACACCCGAATGCGGTACGCCCAAGAAATAGAGGCAAGTTTCGGGCGAGGTCGACTTAGTTTCTAATTGGAAGGCGATTCAAGGATTCTCCTTCTGGGCACAAATATAGATAAAGCTATCTTTCCAAGGCCATACTGAAGAGAGAACTCGATGTAAGAGCTTTATTGGCCTTGGAGAAAATATAAAAGAGCCCGACATCAGTAGTGGTGGAAGAAGAATTAATGGAGTAAAGTTCGCAAAAATTAGAAAGCGAGGTGGTTTCTTTGAAATGACATATTAAGATCATAAATCCTATAATGTGACGATAGGAATTGGGAATGAGCTGAACAGGGCAAACGTCGAAACCTCTTAAAATATTTGCGATGGGAAGAGATAAAGGAACTCCAAGACTCGCCTCGAGGCTAGCGAGGTGGAAAACTAGACAATGAGAAGGAGGCATATCTATTCTATCACAAGTACCGAGAATTATTATCTCATATGTATCTGGAATTGAAAAAGCTCACCTAATGTTACTTACCTCGTGAATGGGAGCTTGGGACCTAAGTAAAGCCCAAGGAGCAACGTGTTCTAAGTTAGATCGTCAATCAGGGTAGCTTCATGAGAAACTTTATTTTGAGAAGATGGGATATTAGCAACCTCGCTAGAAGATGAGATGGAAGTGGAGCTCGAAGTATAACTGGAGTTAGAGAACTCCGAGCTTGAAGATTTTAAGTGAGAAGAGGGTGAATTGGTAGTTCGCCAAGGGATAATAGGAGTTGACATAAATACAAGAGTAAATTAAAATAAACAGAAAGGGCCTACCTCTAGTGAAGCTTAAATGGATGGATCTTGCGAGGGGAATATCTTAGGTCGCGACTTAACTCAGGTTGCAAAGGTGGTCCGAGGTGCTAAGGAAAAGTGAAATTTTAAAAAGGCAACCTTATATGTATAGGCGGAGCGAGAGAATCAACGACCACGATTGAGCATCTATTCAAATTTAACTATTGCGATGTAAGATCTTTTTGAATTCAAGGGACTAGATCCCCGTCACTTGAATTCAAGGATCTAGATTGAGTCACTTTAGCAATAAATTACTAAAATTATGGGGGAGTAAATGATATGAAAATTATTGTAATAGCCTCCCGTTTATTGAAATTATCATCATCGACCCACATTGCTATAAATTACCAAGATGCCCCTAGATCCGCGACTTTTTTATATGGGTCCCACTTAGGTCCGGTCGGGTCACCCGCGAGCTCCCTGGCCGTCGATGGGGCGCCTGTACGATGATCCGCATTTCACGGTGATGCGATTTATAAATATAACACGAAAATCAAGTTAAAAGGTAACTTATTATTATTCTAAATTACCTCGCATTTCTTTAGCTTTCTAAGACTTCAATTACTCGATTCTCGACTTAAGCTTGGAGAACCTTAGCTAGGGGCCACCCCGACTAGCCTAACATGTGCGTTGTTTCAAGACTTAACAACAAAGACCTCACCTTACTTTTAGGCCCTAGTCCTCAGATCCCTGATAAAATATCTAACCTCCATTTGTGGGACCCTAAAGCAGGGTGATCCGATTTATCTTTCTAAATCGTGTCCTTTTTTTATTTTTTCCATTGACGGCCTTTTTCTTTAATATCACTCGAAAATCCCAATATAATTTAGTCAATTATTTTAGCGGTAAATGTAATTTAAAATTTTAATGAGACCTATCTATATTTTAAATTTAACTTACAGAAAATACATTATAATATTCATGATTTGGTCCTATATATCCTGTTGACAGCTAACAAGCAAAATGACAAGCTAAACATAGTTCAATAAATTATACATTGTTAAAATAATCGTGGACATTTTTATGCTAGTAATTTTTTTATTATATTTTACTTCCATATATTTTTAAAGATTTTGCCTATACTCCATAGATAGATTCTATATTGAATGTCTGATTATCCATACTATAAATCTAAATCTATGTAATTGTTTGACTAATTTATTCATTAATTTGAATACATCCATTACTTTTTATATTGAGAGATTATCTGAATTAATTTACATTGGATTCACAAAATAATCAAATTCATCACGTATCAACATCAATTGGACAATCATATCCAGATGAAAGTGATTTTAATGCATATATATCTATCTAGATATATATGGAAGCAAAAATATTTACACATAGGCATATTCGTTTGGGTCTTTATTTCAATTTGGTATTTTATTTTGTGATACATATAATATTGACAGTGTCTATACTTTTAATAATGACCAAGTTACTAAAATTAAAAAAAATTGTATCTAAATATCAAATACAAAAAAATGACATGTTAATTCAAAATAGAATTGCGAAATTGAATAAAAGAACTGCTCAATCTCAATACCTTGGGTATGAACTTAGTTTTATTTCCTTCCTTTAGGAAAAGCTCAATTTGCAAAATTAAATGTTTTAATTATGATTTATTACAAAGATAAAAAGAATAGGAGATTTTCATTTTTCTTTTTAAATATTTGGAAACTACAGTCATGTCAGTGTCCAAAACAATGAAAAATTGAAAGCGCCATCTAAAAAGTGCAGCTCTCAATAAATACTCACGGATGAGCACATAATAAATGGAAACCACGTTTACTGTATAAATTGTAGCGTATGTGCATTCAGTTCACTGCACCTCCTCTCAAGTTCTCAACCAATCTCTCTCTCTCTCTCTCTCTCTCTCTCTCTCTCTCTCTCTCTCTCTCACACACACACACGCACGCGCGCGCACTAACACACGCTGTTGTGGAGTGATTTCAGAGTGAATGCAATGCAAGTGCAAGCTTTAACATTCCTCACTGTCCATCTCCGGCGATACCGAGGGTATCTCCGGCGTCGGCCGCCGGCATTTACCGGAGAAACTGGAGCTCCTCTGTTGCATTGCGGCTTGGCACATTCCAACGTTGTGCTTCGAAATCTTCTTCTTTAGGTCTGTATCTTTTAGTCTATACTACAACATTTGATGTTCTGGTGTTTGTTACGCTTAGTTAGCTGTAATGAGGAAATGAACTGTTTTAAACGCAGAATATTAATTTTTATTTTATTTTAAGTTTCGACAATGCAGAGTTGGAAAGAAATTGGAATAAATTCACTTTGCTGGCACTTACTTTTATTTGTGTCTGCAGTTTATTGAAGAGTTTTCTTCTATTTATGAATTGAATTTTTTTTTTTTTTTGGAATTTAAGCGGCAGTTTCCGTTAAGTATGATAATTTGCTGTAAATTCTGTTTTTCCTTTTTTTTTTGGTTTCAATTTTTCTATTTCAGTGGTGGATGAGAAGAGATTTCTTGAAGCGTCAGAAAACGGAAATGTAATTCCTCTGTACAAGTGCATATTCTCGGATCATTTGACACCGGTGCTAGCTTACGATGCTTGGTTAAAGAAGACGATAGAGAGGCTCCGAGCTTCCTTTTTGAGTCTGTCGAGCCTGGTTTTCGTGCGTCAAATGTTGTAAGAAGCTAATTTTTCTGTCATGATTTTTATTCATCCTAAAAGCATCCATATAGGTATAGATGTATGAATGATTATAGATTTATCATGTACGTTTTTTATTGCTACTCTTTTGTTAGGTCGATACAGTGTGGTTGGGGCTCAACCGGCAATGGAAGTTGTAGCAAAAGAGAACAAGGTTACGATTCTGGATCATGACGCTGGGAACAATAATTGAGAAGATAGTCGAGGATCCAATGACTATTCCAAGAAGCATTTCAGAAGGTTGAGACCACAACTAATCCAAGACCTTCCAGATGCATTATGTGGTGAGACTTTGGTGTCCACAAATATTGATCTTGTTGATACTTGCTAATATTAATAAGTTTGATGTCTTTTACTAGGCTTTGACATTATATTTTCCATAATTAAGTACGATCTTTCATAATATTTGATGGAAACATGGTTTCTGCTTTTATTAATGTAGATTTAACACTATCACATCACCACGAATTTTAATTGAGATAATATAGAAGGGTCTCTTTTGTGGTCACACTCTTATGCATGGGAGGAGAAGGGCCCAAATGCTGAGTATCATATTTCTTATATCCAGACCTGTACAAATAATATTCAGTTGTTTCAAATTGACTCCTCTATTTCCTCCAAATTATGTCTCCTATTCTGATTTGAATATATGCTTCCCAAAGTTATTTGATACGACTTACTTTGTGTAACTACTTTTCAGGATAAAAATACAATAGTACCTAAACCTCACTTTTCAACTTTCATCTAAAGTTCAGTGTCAATGTGGAGACATTAAATATGAGGTTGAGGGTGTAATTGTGTTGAATATATTGATTTTACCTCTCATAATACTCCTGCAGTTTTGCATAGTGTGGCCATACACAAAAAGTGAATTGAGTGTAGTTCTTAAGAGATTGAAAGAATGTGACTACTAGGAGGTTTGACTATTTTACTGCCATTACTTTCGGTGGCCTAAGTATTTCACAAATACAGATAGTCTGCCTGTAGTTATATGTGGGTTCCTGGATACTGGACACGTGTTGAACGGTGTAGGACCCAGGGCTAGACATAATAGGTAAAGTGGTAATATATTAATGATTATACTTGGAACATAAACTCGATCACAAAGATATAAGTTAAAAAGTGAAAAATGTATACAGAATAAAAATCAAAGTTTGGAAAGGAAAGGATATACCCAAATGCATAAAGTAAATAAGCATATATGCTCTTCTCACATGTACACATATGTCCTTAATACGGTTAGCAGATAGAAGTTGACATCACCTTATCAATGTGCATATTTACTGTCATGTAAATGCAGATATGACGAGTGCCTAGCACATGTAGAGAAGAGTTGAGTTTCCATGCATTACATAAATGCAGTGCCATTAATGAAGTAAACTTCCGTTAGTCACAAATATTGACCTCCGCTTAGCAGACGATGCAATATAAATTCGTAACAGCCAAATCTAAGTAGAGATTGATCCGATTTGTGCAACGTATTCCTGACATAATTAAGCATAAGATTGGTTAAATGATTCTTGACTAAGAGATATCAATCCTAACTGCAATGAGGAATATGTAGGTGATGATACTTACGTATATGATTTTCGCGGCATTCCCTGGAAGATATCATATAAATAATATACGTATGTATGTATATATACGTATATAATTTCTTTTATTGCTTTTTTGACCGGTTTATTGATTTTAGGCATTAATGAATCTAGAAGCCACTCATATTTTCTGTATCAATTGTGGTTTTGGTATGTTAATGTGCACTTACAAAATCAAAGCTGCTCTCACGTGTTTCGTTCCTTCTCTAACAGGTGGATGGGTTGGCTTTTTCTCATACGATACAGTTCGCTATGTAGAGAGAAAAAGCTGCCATTCTCAAATGCACCAAAAAGACGATCGGAACCTGGCTGACATTCATCTTGGACTGTATGATGATGTAATTGTTTTTGATCACGTAGATAAGGTACAATTGGCCTTCTGAAAAATTATGATATACATCTGAATGTGTTTACATTATATTTTTCTTCCAGACAAAAGTAGAAAACTTTTAAACCTTCTAAATCTTGTACCACTGAAATGCTAAAACAATTGTTACAATTGTTGGAAAAATAGATAATAATGCAACACCCTTAATAAAATCCAATGCTTATTAATTCCATTTGCAGACAACGTCACTTATTACAACTTCATCTTTTTGAAGTTGGTCATAAAGATGTGTTGTTGTTTACGGATGGGATCTTCTATTCCAAAACCAGTGTTTTATCTCCTATTCCAATCGTGTAGATGATGGACATGTGTATTACACTTACCATTTATTTTTCAAGCATAAATCAAGCAGAAATTGTAGGGTTCTAATATGGTAAGTATAATACATGTCCATCATCCACACGGTTGGAATAGGAGATGAAATACGGTTTGGAATAGAAGATCCCGTCCGGTTGTCTACGCTCTCTCTCTCTCTCTCTCTCTCTCTCTCTCACACACACACACACACACACAACACACACACATACACACAATCACACACACATACACACTTATACACACACTCATGCAGTCCCTCTTTTTTTGGCATCTGTTCTTCGCATGGCTTGTCGTATTCTTTATTATTTCTTAGTGAGATCATCAGCGAACATAACTGCAGAAAGCATATGTCATTCACTGGGTTCGGTTAGATCGATATTCATCTGCTAAAAGGCTTATGATGATGGAATAAAGCGCTTGGAAACATTAGTTTCTAAAGTACAAGATATTGACCCGTGAGTTAGCTTTCGAATTCCTTTCAAATTGAAAATGTCAACTTTGTCACTACTTTTGCTAATATAGCTGTTTATGTTCATTTTCTAGTCCAAGGCTTTCTCCAGGTTGCATTGATTTCTGCACTCGTGATTTTGGGCTTTCTCTAGACAAGAGCAACTTGACAAGTGAGGAATACATGAAAGCTGTTTTACAGGCGAAAGAACATATTTTGGCAGGGGATATCTTTCAGATTGTATTAAGTCAACGCTTTGAAAGAAGAACATTTGCTGACCCATTTGAAGTATACAGAGCTCTGAGAGTAGTGAATCCAAGTCCATATATGAGTTACTTGCAGGTTTATTCTTCTTTTGACTGTCAGATTTTTTTATTTTCTTAATGAGTTGTGGATGAGCAAGCAATCATTTATCTCTTTTGCTTCATGTCAGGCTAGAGGTTGCATTCTGGTTGCTTCAAGTCCAGAAATTCTTACTCGTGTAAAAGAGGGTAAAGTTGTATAGTTTCTCATTTTCAAGTCTGATCAATCTGAGATTTTACCTCAGTGATTTGCTTATTTACATGCCAGATATGAGCAACATTTTATGTATTATGTGGAAAAGTACCCAATATATTTGCATATGACTGTGATTGACAGAAAAGATTGTTAATCGACCATTGGCTGGGACAACTAGAAGAGGGAAGACATTGCACGAGGATGAAATGTTAGAGATGAAGTTGCTAAAAGATGAAAAGCAATGTGCAGAACATATTATGTTGGTTGATTTGGGCAGAAATGACGTTGGAAAGGTTTCCTCATTCTGACTTTACTCTTCTACTGCATAGAAACAAACAAAAATCTAGTACAAAAATTCTGAGCTTGTTATACCATATCTGCTTGTTCTGTTTTTTTGAATTATTCTATCAATATCCATAATATGACAAAGTCTCTAATTGCGAACTACTATTACTTTCAATAGTGTCAATTATTTATTCATTTGCCCAACTGTAGTTTCAGATTAAATTTCGTTAAGGAATAATATGTTGTTTGACTTGTTTCTATTATGTACATTCATGGCCTCTGTTAGGGCGAATGTTTAGAGATATTTGTGTGTAAAATGATTTTGGTTAGTACTGTCATCCTTCACAACATGAGTTGGGTGCTAATTTATGAGCAATTTGAGACATTACAATGATTACTCCATTGTTCTTTTATTATCCATTATACATGTGGAAGTTCAACGAGCCACTATTACTGGGATAAAGTAATAATTTTTGATGATTAATTTGCATAGATTGAGGCATGAGTTAGTCTAGAAGAAACTTGATGTACACTGACTAGTCAGTCTCCAAATGTTTTAGCCAGCTTACAATTATTTGGGAATCAAGTGCTGGCATACTTCTTTTAACTTTTCATGGGCTTGAGGGAGTTCACCTAACTTGTCAATGAGGTGAAGTCCTAAGAGGGGTAGAAAAGCTGAAATTGATCGAGAACTCTATCCTTTTTCTGCACTTGATAATAGATGAAAATTTATCACTTCAGCAACCACTTCCACATTTATCCATCAAGTATTTATACGTGACAACGTAAGCTGTATGACTTGAAGTGTGGAACATTTTGTCGTCCTTTCTTTACTTGCCCCATTTCTTTTTTGGTACTGTATGCCCATCCAATTTCAATCCATATAGATAAGCCTAATCATCCCCACCAATGCAAAAGAGGTTGAACCCTTCTTGAATTCTCCATCCACCCTAAACGCAAGCTCTTTTTAAGGGTGTCCTATCCTCCAGATGGGTCTTAATCTGGTGACCAACCAGTTTAATTGTTCATTTTTTCCCTCTTGTGAATTTGTCCATAATTTAGTTTCTTCCATATGTTTGATATCTTAGACTCTAGATTGGAGTTCTGATCGGGCTACTTTTTTGGGTTCTTCAGGTTTTCAAGTCAGGTTAGGTCAAAGTGGAGAAGCTCATGACTGTTGAACGATATTCCCATGTGATGCACATCAGCTCTACAGTAAGAACACATTTCTAATTGAGATTTAAATTGAGTTGGTAACTTGTTGTGGAAGATAGTTTGTTGTCTCACACTTCTTTCTTTTGAATTAATGTGCCATGGCAATATCGTACTTCATGAGGAAACATTGATATTTTTCTGCCCCCTCTTGTAATGAAGTTTAACTTCTATTTTATTTTCTAGAAGCAACAATACATTATATTTGTACTTTTTAGTTGCTAAATCTTCTCTACAAACAATCTGAAGCTTTGCTGGAGAAACGATACTCACTTGGCGGTAAACTATATGCTCACAGGTCACAGGGGAGTTGCTTGATCATCTAACAGGGTGGGATGCACTCACGGCTGCATTACCTGTTGGAACAGTTAGTGGAGCACCAAAGGTAACCAGCCCATCCTTTAACTTTTTGTGTTTGAGTTTGGACACCACATTTCATGTTAACTAATTTCATATGAATTGTGAAATCCACAAAGTTTCATGTCGTTAGATAAATCTCTCTCTCTCTCTCTCTCTCTCTCTCTCTCTCTCATGTATAGTTGCATAAATTTTGTCATGCGTCTGAACCTTCATAACTTCATGTAAGTGCTGATGCAAGACTCTTAGTTTAATTACCTGCTCCAGTTAATTGAAGGTAACACAATGATAGCAAGCAAATAAGTTGTTGGGTTAATTACAAAAATACCCTTGAAGTTTAGTCAAATCAGAAAAACCTAGGTATCTTTCAAAATTATAAATACCTTGATATTTGTTCTATTTTTACAAAATTGAATTCTCTATAAGGGGTATTTGTTGAAAATACAAACCTCAAGGTTAGTTTTAGTAATTATCCCTAAATTGTTTTTCAGATGTTATGGTACTTTTATTTTTGTGTCTTGAGGTGAAATGTATTCATTGTTAGGTTCTAAAGTTTTAAAAATTCCTCTAATCTAGTCACAACCTTCTCGAGATCTGCTACTTGTTCTATGGTCTACGTTGCTTTTGCAGGATCCCAACTCTTGGGCACATAGCTAAGTCCTAATGATTTGCCTATAATCCAGGTGAAGGCTATGGAGTTGATCGACCAATTAGAAGCAACAAGAAGAAGGACCATATAGTGGTGAAAACCGGAGGAATTTCATTTTAAGCGATATGGACGCCGGCATTAGCGCCAGGACAATGTGTTTCCAGCAGGTTTCGTTTCGACACAATGTATTGCGTACAGGGACGGCAACAGGCGTCGAGAATGGTCGCACACCTCCAATCCGGGCCGGCATTGTGGCGACAGCGTTCCCGGGCGATGAGCAGCTAGAGTCCGACATAAAGCTGCTGGTCTCGCTCGTGCCATTGATTTAGCCGAGTCGGCATTTGTGAATAAAGTTGTTCAAAGCCTGCAGAGATCAATGGGTCTTCTTTACCTGTTCAATTTCTAGTTCAGAGTAGTACTGCAGAATGGTTGTGGTGGAAACTAAATGCGCTAAGTCCAGAAGAATAGCGGTAGACACATTTGAAATGGGGTAAAATCTAGAAATATCCTATATTACACCAATATTGCAGAAAAAAGACCCTGTTTGTGATAACATGTGCAGAACGTCTATTCATTTTTGTCACAAACGAATATAGATTAGGTCTAGAAAGAATTTGGAGTGTTTTAGCTCTTTTAACATGCTAATGCAAGCGCGTCTTGTGGCGTGATCCGTATGGTTTATTAAAATTTAAATAATTTTATTGATGAACATTTTAAAGTGCTTTACAAATAAATATGTACTAATTAAATACTTGGATTATTAAAATTTAAATGCTTCAAAGTATTTAATATACATTTTTGTAAGTATAAGTATAAATCTGCATGAGCGGTTAAGTAAATCTTTAAAAAAATCAATACAACAAAAAAACTAAATTATTATAAAGTAAAATAAGTTTTATTGGTTTATGATCATATTAATCAATCTTTTTGTGATAGTTTAATGTTATGAAAGTATTAATTAATTTCAGAACTTTTAAGTAGATGCATTATGCACAATTATTAAGTGGTTCATGAGCTAAAAATTGATATATCACAAGTTATTACATTAATTAAAAATTTAATGATATATCCCATTAACCACAAACTCGTATAAAAAAATTTAAAATTTATTAAGTGCTTCTTTGCAAAATCAAGAATAACCTCACGACTTTCTTTTTAATTCTTGACTATAAGAAAATATATAAAATAAAAGTTAATATTATCTGATATATGATCGTAGGCTTACTTTTCCATTATCTCTAACTTCTTCGATTAAAGAAATGTAACTCAAAATAGATATTAAAAGTACAAAATATGTGCCAAAAAGAATAAGACTTTTCTTAAAGAATCCTAATTAATGCAAAGTGAATATTTTATTATAACATAAACTAATTAAAATTATAACAATCCATTTATTTTAAGTGTCATTATTTAAAATAATAAACCTTAACCCAATATAGATGAAAACTAATCCATTTTTATCATTAAGAGTTATGTTTTAAATGGAAAAGTGATTACTTAAAATCTAAATTTTGAAACTCTATCAATTGATACAAAATATATTCAATTAATAAACAATTAAACCCCGAAAATAATTTAAAAACAAAAGTTATCAATTTTAAAAAAGCATTAAGGGTGTTTGCGCAAGCTTATAAGATTTTAATCTCTTATAAGATGTTTAAAAACTTATAAGCTCTTTAAATTTGTTGGTTATTTTTTAGAAAAATATCTTATAAAACAAAATAAGATGTCGAGGGCTTATAATTTACTAAAAAGTAAATAATGAAACATTTTAATAGATCTTATTCCAATGGCCTCGGCTAGTACAACTATTTTAATTACAAAATTGTCATTACTAATATCTTAAGCTACACCATCTTGTTTAGCAATACAT